>ML427912.1:3511-22878 GCA_005239525.1 Nicotiana knightiana
GTATGATGGACACGGCGACCCCATCGCCCACTTGAAAAGGTACTGCAACCAGCTGAGGGGTGCAGGTGGAAAAGAAGAATTGCTGATGGCTTATTTTGGGGAAAGTCTTGCGGGGGTAGCCTCAGAATGGTTCATCGACCAAGATATCTCTCATTGGCATATTTGGGACGACATGGCCCAGGCCTTCATCAAACAATTCCAGTACAACATAGATATTGTACCAGATCGCAATTCCCTGTCTAATATGAAGAAGAAGCAGACTGACAGCTTTAGGGAGTATGCAATCAAGTGGAGGGAGCAGGCAGCTAGAGTCAAGCCACCCATGGATAACCATGAGTTGATTGCTGTTTTTCTGGAGGCCCAAGAGCCTGATTACTTTCAGAACATGATGTCCGCAATGGGTAGACCCTTTGCAGAGGCAATCAAAATAGGGGAAATGGTCGAAAATGGCCTCAAGACTGGCAGAATTGTAAGTCAAGCTGCTCTCAAAGCCACTACTCAAGCTATCCAAAATGGGTCGGGAAGTTTTGCAAATAAAAAGAAGAGAGATGAGGGGTCCATGATGACTTCAGGATCCAGGGAAGTTCAAAGAGGGGCACCGCACCCTTATGTGCAAGTTCAACAGGGTCAATCCGGCTACCCTCGACATTATTATCCTCCGCCAATTCCTCAATACTCTGTGGGCCCACCACAGTACACAGTGTTCAATGCTCAGTCTTATGCCCGGCCTCCAAATCAGCAAGTATGGGCACCAGCTCCAAGGATCCCCCGACCTCAACATCGAAATTTTTGGGCACCCTACAATGCTCGTCCCAGGCAGGATTATTGTCGAGAGCAAAGGCCGACAGAAAAATTCACTCTATTGGCTGAATCATACTCTAGTTTATTCCAGAAGCTGAAGCAAATAAGCGTGATTGGATCCATCGCTCCCCACCATATGCATCCTGATTCACATGGATTTCAAGCAAATGCTAGATGTGAATATCATTCAGGGGCCCCGGGGCATAGCACTGATGACTGCTGGACTCTGAAAAGAGCCATAGAAAGACTAATTGCTGAAAAACTGATTGTGGTGACAAACGACGAGGACCCTCCTAATGTGACCAACAACCCCTTGCCAGTACACAATGATGTCCACTTTGTGGGAATGATTGACCGAGATCAAGAATACAAGCCGGCTGGTCGAGTAGAAATGACATCATGAGCCATTCAAGAAGGAACAGGTCTAAAAGTAAGTCCAAGTCGAGATGCGCCATTGATTGTGAAAGGCGCCCAGATCTCAGAGAAGGCAACTTTATTTGTTCCAAAAATCTCGAGGTTGGAAGTTCGCTCCAATGTTCCAAGCCCAAGGTTGTATGTCCTTGGAGGCCACCCTATCACAAGGCAGAGCCAGGGCGTTATGAAGGGTACAACTGAGCCAGTCATAATCAAACCTGTCGTGCAACCTCCTGTGACAAACACGAAGACCATTCCTTGGAACTAAAACAAAAATGTGATGACTTACAAAGGCAAGGAAATCATAGAAGAAGTGGGGGAAACTGGAGGTTTGACTCGATCAGGAAGGTGCTACTCTCCAGAGGAGTTGAGGAAGGCTAAGCAAATCAGAGAAAGCCCATTTCCAATAAAGAAACCAGTCACTGAAGAAGAGGCAGAAGAGTTTTTGAAGAAGATGAAAGTTCAGGACTACTCAATCATCGACCAACTGAGAAAGACTCCTGCCCAAATTTCTCTACTATCTCTGCTCGTACATTCAAAAGAGCATGCTCGTGTATTAATCAAGGTCCTGAACGAGGCACATGTCTCAGAGAAGACCACAGTGAATCAGTTAGAGAAGATGGCTAACAGATTTTTTGAGGTAAACAGAATCACCTTTACTGATGATGAACTCCCTGAAGAAGGAGCCGGGCACAACAAGGGTTTGCACTTGACTGTTAAATGTGAGGGGCACTACGTGAAACGAGTCATGGTTGATGGAGGCTCAAGCGTAGATGTATGCCCTCTATCCACCTTGCAGAGCATGAAGGTCAATACAGACAGAATCCGGCCCAGCAATGTCCGTATCCGCGCTTTTGATGGCTCGGCAAGAGATACCATTGGGGAGATCAACCTCACCATGATGATTGGGCCAGTTGACTTCGAAATTGTCTTCCAAGTAGTGGACATGGACACTTCTTATAACTTTCTTCTCGGAAGGCCATGGATCCATACGGCCCGAGCTGTGCCATCCACTTTGCATCAAATGCTCAAATTCGAACATGACAGGCAAGAAATTATTGTTCATGGGGAAGACGAGTCGTCCGTTTATAAAGACCCGTTAATCCCCTATATTGAGGCCAAGGAAGGGTACAAATCCATTGTCTACCAGGCTTTTGAAGTGGTTGTTGCAGACCATGTTGAGGAAGGAAGGCCCATTCTGCATCCTCGTCTTTCCGCCACATCTGTAATGGTAGCGGAACTCATGCCGAGACAAGGTTATGAGCCAGGAAAAGGCTTGGGGGCGTCATTGCAAGGAATTTCGGATCCCATTTCTCTATTCAGTAACCAGGGTAATTTTGGTTCAGGCTTCAGGCCGACACAAGCAGACGAAGACAAAGCCAAACACCACAAAAAGCACGGATGGGTCTTGCAACAACCTATCCATCACATTTTCGACACTTTTGTCAAGAGGCGACTCCAAGAAGGTCAACATTCCTCGGCACAGGAAAACATTGATGAGATTTGCCATGGATTCAGCCAGATGTTTTCTGAAGTGAATATGATCCAGGCAGGTGAAGGCACTAGTCGTGCCGATGTGCAACTAATTGGCCCAGATACCATGCTCAACAATTGGGAAGCAACTCCTCTCCCCACAAGGAAGGAGTCTCGGTAGTTTGCTTTTGCAGTTTCTTTTTGTATTTTGGGTTGCTTTCAGGGTTGTAATCCAAACATCTCAGTATTTGTTTTGTTTTGATGTTAACCCTTCTACCCTTTAGAATTCAATGAAATGCAGTTCAGTTTCGCATTAAAATTTTGTATCTTTTTCGTTCCCTAAATCAGTCATTTTGTTTCCATTTCAATTTCGTTAATGCCGGCTTTAATAACATGACATGCATGCGGAATTCACGTCCAGATCTTAAAAAGCTGTCTAATTTCGAAATAATGCATCAAGAGGCTGAATATGACGAAGATGAGGCTGTTGAGGAAATAACAAGAGAGTTGGAACAATTTGAAAATAAGCCTAAGCCCAACCTCAATGAAACTGAGTCCATTAATATCGGGGGTCACGAAGAAGTTAGAGAAACAAAGATAAGCATTCACACTAAACAAAAAACCAGAGATTCTTTGATTCAACTCTTATTTGAATACAGAGATGTGTTTGCTTGGTCATATGATGATATGCTAGGTTTAAGTGCTGACCTAGTGGTTCATAAGCTTCCCACGTATCCTGATTTCCACCAATCCAACAAAAGCAACGAAAATTTAAAAAGGACATGAGTGACAAAATCAAAGAGGAAATAATGAAGCAGTTGAGCGCCAACGTGGTCAGAGCTGTCCGATACACCACCTGGGTGGCAAATGTTGTGCCCGTTCCAAAGAAGGATGGAAAAACTAGAGTTTGTGTTGACTACAGGGACCTGAACAAGGCAAGTCCGAAGGATAATTTTCCTTTGCCAAACATCCACATCCTTGTAGATAATTGCGCAAAGCATGAGATACAATCGTTCATGGATTGCTATGTTGGGTATCACCAGATTCTAATGGATGAGGACGACGCAGAAAAGACCGCTTTCACCACTCCATGGGGTACTTATTGTTACAGGGTCATGCCATTCGGTTTGAAGAATGCAGGGGCAACTTACATGAGGGCCATGACCACCATTTTTCACGACATGATGCACAAAGAGATAGAAGTATATGTCGATGATGTCATCATAAAATCAAAGACACAAGCTGATCACGTGCGCGATTTGAGAAAGTTCTTCGAACGGCTTCGAAGGTACGACCTTAAGCTTAATCCAGCCAAGTGTGCATTTGGGGTTCCATCTGGGAAGCTCCTCGGTTCCATAGTCAGCCGGAGAGGCATCGAATTAGATCCATCTAAGACAAAGTCCATTCAAGATTTTCCACCCCCGAAGAATAAAAAGGAAGTCATGAGTTTGCTCGGGAGGTTGAACTACATCAGTAGGTTTATTGCTCAGCTCACAACCACATGCGAGCCCATTTTTAAGCTGCTAAAAAAGGATGCTGCTATCAAGTGGACAGACGATTGCCAAAAAGCTTTTGATAGGATCAAAGACTATCTATCAAAACCCCTCGTACTAGTCCCACCTGAACCTGGTAGGCCTTTGTTTTTATATCTATCGGCGATGGATAATTCCTTTGGATGAGTTCTGAGGGAACATGATGCGACAGGCAAAAAGGAACAGGCAATCTATTATTTGAGCAAGAAGTTCACCAATTATGAGGTTAAGTACACCCTTTTGGAAAGGACGTGTTGTGCCTTGACTTGGATTGCTCAGAAATTGAGGCATTATCTCCTAGCCTACACCACTTACCTTATATCCAGAATGCATCCTTTGAAGTACATCTTTCAAAAGCCGATGCCCACTGGCAGGCTCGCAAAATGGCAAATTCTGCTCACAGAGTTCGACATTGTCTATGTCACTCGCACCGCAATGAAAGCACAAGCTTGCGTAGATCATTTGGCAGAGAATCCATCTGATGATGATTACAAGACACTGAGCACATACTTCCCGGACGAAGAGTTCAACTCAATAGAGGAAGTAGTTCCGGACACCACCCATGTATGGAAAATTTATTTTGATGGGGCTGTCAATATGAAAGGAGTTGAGATCGGGGCAACCCTCATCTCGCCTATCAGACAACATTACCCTGCAATGGCCCGACTCCGTTTCTTTTGCACCAATAATACGGCAGAATACGAAGCTTGTATCATGGGTCTGAAAATGGCCCTCGATCTGGAGGTGCATGAACTATTGGTTATGGGAGATTCTGATTTGCTTATCCGGCAAGCCCAAGGCGAATGGGAGACTCGAGACATCAAGCTTATTCCATACAGACAATGTGTGCAAGACCTGAGCAAAAGATTCAAATCCATTGAGTTCAGGTACATTCCTAGGTTTCACAACGAACTAGCCGACGCCTTGGCTACCTTAACCTCGATGCTCCCTTATCCGGGCAACACCCATATTGATCCATTGGAAATCCAAGTTCGGAATCAACACGATTACTGCAACACTGTTGAGACAGAACCAGATGATGAACCATGGTATCATGACATAAAATGATTCCTGAAAACAAGGGAATACCCAGAGCATGCCAAGGGAGATCAAAAAAGAACTATAAGGCGGCTTGCCGGCGGTTTCGTCCTGAATGGGGAAGTTTTGTACAAAAGGACCCCAGATTTGAACTTGTTGAGATGCATAGATGCCACAGAAGCTGAGCGGATCATGAGTGAAGTGCATTCGGGGGTATGTGGACCTCACATGAATGGATATGTTTTGGTGAAGAAGATCCTACGGGCAGGGTATTATTGGCTTACTATGGAGCGAGATTGCTTCAGTTTTGTTCGCAAGTGTCACCAGTGCCAGATTCATGGTGACTTGATTCACTCGCCACCTTCGTAGTTGCATCTCATGTCCTCTCCTTGGCCTTTCTTTTCTTGGGGAATGGATGTTATTGGGCCAATCGAGACAAAGGCGTCAAATGGGAATAGATTCATTTTGGTCGCAATTGATTACTTCACCAAGTGGGTGGAGGCTGCAACTTTCAAAGCAGTCACCAAGAAAGCAGTGGTAGATTTTTTCCATTCCAACATCATCTGTCATTTGGTATCCCGAAGACCATTATCACTGAAAATGCAGCCAATCTAAATAGTAATTTGATGAAGGAGGTATGCGAGCAATTCAAAATTATGCATCGCCATTCTACCCCTTACAGGCCAAAAGCCAATGGAGCCGTTGAAGCGGCGAACAAGAACATCAAAAAGATTCTTAGGAATATGATCCAAAGTTCCAGACAATGGCATGAAAAGTTGCCTTTTGCTCTTTTGGGATACCGCACAACTGCTCGCACATCAGTTTGAGCAAATCCTTATCTATTGGTATATGGAACGGAAGCGGTTATACCGGCTGAAGTCAAAATTCCATCTCTCCGAGTCATTGTAGAGTCGGAGATTGAAGATATAGAATGGGTAAAGACCCGATTGGAACAACTGATGTTGATTGATGAAAAACGGCTAGCGGCAGTGTGCTTTGGCCAGTTATAACAGCAAAGAATGGCACGCGCTTACAACAAGAATGTTCGTCCAAGGCACTTCGAGGTGGGCCAACTCGTGCTGAAACGCATTCTTCCACACCAAGTAGAAGCTAAAGGAAAGTTCGCCCTGAACTGGCAAGGACCCTACCTCATCAAGAAAGTGTTACCAAAAGGGGCCTTGCACTTGGTAGATTAAGAAGGAAGGGTACCAGGCATGACCATTAATGCAGATGCAGTCAAAAGATATTATGTCTGATATATACCCACTGTGGAACTTTCACACATGATTTTCTCAGAATCGAGATGATGAAGGCCATCATTGCTCGTTTGTTCCAAAATGGTGTCATCCTCTTGTTAACCCTTTTGAGATGTATTTGTTTTCCGCTTTTTAGAACCTATGTACTTGCAACAAAAAAGGGGAAGAAAAGAAAAGAACCCAAACAACAAATCTTCTGAGCAGTGAACTACGTCCGACCTGATTCCGAAAGGATACGTAGGCAGCCTTACCCTGGGTTCGGTCCCGTCACAACAAAAATCCATATTCCCAGTACTCCAAATTGGGGCAGAAGTTGGTTTAGTTTATGGTTTTTTTTTTGTAGAAACGGTTCCAAAAGTTGTAATTCAATTCAAGGTTCTTTTCCCATTTTTTCCATGTTAAGAAATTCTGGTCGATCTTTGAGAATATTTGAAGTTCCCATGCCAGGGGCATTGGGAAACCTTCCGCATGTCGTATCTTAAAAAAATGAAAAAAAAAAGAAAAAAAAAGGAAAAAAAAGGAAAAGAAAAAAGAAATGAGAGAGTCTTATCAGTGAAAATCCAAATAGGCATTGTAAGGCGACAATGAGCAGAGAAATGAGAGAGTCTTATTGGTGAAAACCCAAATGGGCACCATAAGGCGACGGTGAGTAGAGAAATAAGAGAGGTCAGTTGGCGAAAACCCGCAAAGGGCGCTACTAGCCGAATGAGAGTCTTCGTACTCCGGCATGAGCACAACCAAGACAGTTTCAAGATGAACCTTTGCGACGGATTTTGAGAATTAGACAGCTCAGACAAATCAGGGATCCAGTCCAAAATGTATGTCATGATTCATTGAAGTCGGCACATACTTCCAGATAAGTCTCCCTATTCCTTTCCCCGAAAGGGACTCCTTTTGTTTAAGAACAGTTCTTTTTTACCTTCAATTATTCCTCCATTTTTACCCATAATTTTTATTTGAGTCCTTTTCGGTCTAATCTTTCATAAAAAGCAAAGCAAACAAATGGCTGCAAAACTGACTATAGTTTCCCCGTAATATCGAGCACAATTTGGGGCATATACGGCATTGACGAAGGCACGAACCCATCTGTGATCTCATTTGACAAGGCGAACAAAGTGTCTCAAAGAGACTTAAAAGGTTTCCTAAGCAAGATCTCTTCATGAGAAAGGTTGATAAGCACTGCAAGCACAAACCGGTACTAGGTGCAAGACAAATTGAGTTTGATTTTTAAAGAAAATTACATTGCCTCAGAGACAAAGATCGCAATACCAAGGACGTCTGGGTATGAAACAGTTGGGGGCAACATGGGAAAACCAAGGCCTCCAGAAAATGATACAGATCAGCGGAGCATCTCGGTACCATACTAATAGAATCAGTTCTTCAGCTGCGGAGAGGCCGTGAATTCAAACCACAATAGAGCATCAAAGCCACAAACCAACCACCACTTTGAAAACTCATAATTTTTTCTTTGTTTGAAGCAGGAACAAAGTAGTGCAAAATGGCGATTCTTAAAGGACGAATGTCACCGAATGTAAGCTCCTTAAAATCTCCATTTTTCTCTTATTTTTAGCATGCATCACTACTATTAACACCTTCTAGTGTAGTAGCTTAACTCGGGTAGAGCCATTTCGCCTAGGGGGATCCAACTCATAGTTCCGGGTAAAAGCACTCTTCGCTCAGGTCATTTTACATAGCTTAACCCAGGTAGAACAATTTCGCCTAGGGGGATCTAGCTCATAGTTCCGAGTAGAAGTACTCTTCACTCAGGGTGTTTTATGTAGCTTAACCCGGGTAGAACCATTTCGCCTAGGGGGATCCAGCTCATAGTCCTGAGTAGAAGTACTCTTCGCTCAGGGTGTTTTACATAGCTTAACCCAGGCAGAACCATTTCGTCTAGGGGGATCCAGCTCATGTTTCCGGATATAATCACTCTTCGCTCAAGTCATTTTACATAGCTTAACCCAGGTAGAACCATTTCACCTATAGGAATTCAACGCTTTATCAGTAACACAGGGTACCAACCCCTCGTTACATTTCCTTCCAGTAATACAGGGTGCCAACCCCTGGTTACATTTCTTCCAGTAATACAGGGTGCCAACCCTAGTTACATTTATTCCAGTGATACACCTGGTTACATCCATCTCCAGTAATACAGGGTGCCAACCCATGTTTACGTTTTCTTTCCAGTAGTACAGGGTTCCAACCCCTGGTTACATTTCCTTTTAGTAATACAGGGTGCCAACCCCTGGTTTCCAATCCTCTTGGTGACATAGGGTACACAATCCCTCGTTACAAAATTTTATCTCTTTTAGCTAGTTTATTCTAGTGTTTCTGTGTGCCTTTCAATAAATTAGACAGTTTATAACTTTCTCTGATAACTCACAAAATTTTCCTAGTTCAAACTGGGGCAGAAAAATTTTGTTCGTTTTGTTCGTCTTTAATGGCTTTTCAGGCCCAGCCATAGAGCACATGTGACGGTTAAAAGCTTGCGGTTTCAGTGTCTCATCAGAAGAAAGAAGTCTTTCGACCACAAGAGGGTTGGTGTTAGCATTGACAATGTGTCAGCAACCCAGCTTCTCAAGATTCATCTTCTCAAATTCTGATCCAGAAAGCAAGCAATTGATATTGAGCAATAATCTTTTCTACAAAGGGCATCAAGATCCAATCTAAGGTCAACACAAGCGAGCAGGTCAAGAATCAAGATTTGACTCCAAGAGTCGCATAGATAGGAATTTTGTAACTCTTAGCTTGTAGCAATATGTAGTTCTCTTCTTCTTTTGATGTAAGCAGCAAGTAACAGTAACAACAATAGCAATAGCAGGAGCAACAATCTTAACTCCAGTTTCCGGTAGTCCTAGCTGCGAAACTTTTCCAGAACTACACTGACCTGATTCCTTTATAGCCAAGGATATGTAGAAAACCTCAGAAGCAAGGTTCGGTCACCTTTTTCAAAATGCTTCATCGTAGTGATGTGTGAGCAAAAATTAGTCATGGATTCACTTTTCTTTGCACGAAAACTCTTCATGTTCTCGAGCAAAGAGGGGCAGTTGTGAATACCTAATTTTTGCATGCTTTTAATACCAGTATTTGGATGATTTTAATTGTTTGTGCATTTTTATTTGCATTCCTTCATTAAAAATACCAAAAATATTTTTTACCTTTTATTTGTATATTTTAGTTTTGTATCTTTAAATTATATACACCAAAAAGATTTTTTCTTTTACTTGTATGCTTTGCTTTAGGACTAAATAAAATAATTAGGGGGTTAAGAGTTTGGGCTATTGTATTTTTAATTAAAATTGAGCCAGATTGGCCCAAAACTTGAGCCCAATTCGGCCAGCCTGGTCCAATAAATGGCCTGCCAAGACCTGGTCCAAAACGACGTAGTCTCATAATTAAACTACGTCGTTTCATCAAGTAAAACCAAGACTCCATCCTGCCCCTCTATTCCCACTTGATCCAACGGCTCAAGATCAATCTCCCACCCAGGTATTTAAACCCCTAAATCCCCCAAATTTTTGCCCTATTTCCCTTATCCCCCTTCTTCTTCTTCTCTCTTCTAACTCTCTCCTTCCTTCCTCAAGACCTAGCCGCCACCGCCTCTCTCCATGGCGGCACCACCACCTGTCGCCATCGAAACACCCTCAAAATTTCACCATTCCATCATCTTCCTCTCCTCTCTCCATATCCCCAAACCAAATCCTTCAAACCCCCCTCAAACTCCACGAATTTTAGATCTAAGAAACACTAGAGGCCACTATTTTCCTCAAATTCGTGAAGTTCCGGCCACCACCACCCCACAATACTTACATCAATGGGTAGGGCTCTTCAAGACCTACCTATTGATGTCAATTTCACCCCGAAATTCGGTGATGAAATTCCGGCGACCACGCCGCCGCCACCCGCTGCCGCCGCCTCTGCCGCGACCACCCAAGACCACCAGTGCTTCTCTACTCTAGCTTCATCTCGACTTAAAAGCACTCATTTCCTTCTAGCATGATGCCAAAACTTGTTTGTTTTGGCACCTGCTAAAAGGAAACGTGCACTTCAACGTCGAACAATCACGACTCGTTGTCCACGGCATCTCTTTGTCACTTGATTCATCGTCGAATTTCCTCGATTGGTATAAACCTTACTTCTTTTTTTTTTTTTAAATTTAATTAGCTGTCTGATTTTTTGCTTTTGCGATTAGTGTTAGTTTTAAGGGTTTAATTTTTATTAGTGTTGTTGTTATGTATGTGCAATTGAGTATTAGTCCTCAATTATTTTTGGTTCTTCGACCTAGTCGGTCGACTATTTTGTATGAATTTGTTAAGAAGTGAATTTCAGTTCTTCGCCCTAGCCGGTCGAGTGGTTTTTTGTTGTCTATTAAGTTCTGATTTTTTGTTCTTCGACCTAGTCGGTCGATAGTTAAGCTTTTATGTTGATTTCATGAAAAACCAAAAAGATTAGTTGAATTGTTTACATAGTTGTTATTAGTCATGATAGTTTAACGATGTTCGTTTAGTTTCCGTTTCGAGCTTTGACTTGTAAAATTCAGTTTGTTGTTCCATGTTTAGTTTGCACAAGCCGAACTTATTTTAATCTAGTTAGCCTGAAATACTTAGTTCGATTACATTTTGAGTCTTGTTTCTACTATGCTAGTTCATATTTTGTTGGAGTTTGAGTGTAGAAGTTTGAACTTCAGTCATGTGTAGATAAAAGTTGAATAGTTGAGTTTAAAAGTACATGGTTATAGGATATTTTATTGTTTAAGCATACTGGAAACACAACTACTCTGCTTTGTGTCAGTATTTGGTGAAAAATGGACTGTTTTGGCACACAAAGTTAGTCCATTTGGACAGATTTTTGGTGAATCAAAAATCTGTCCAAAAGAACTTATTTTCCTACTTAAAGAGGTCATTTTTTCAGAAGAAAGGCAGAACATGCTGAAGATCTTTTACACATCTTGGACTCTAAAAATGGGGGGCACATCTTTTACACTTATATTGAAAGATCTTTTACACTTTTAAAAAAGAAGAAGAAAGACACAACTTAAGAAGTGAGCATCCAAAAAATGAGTTGAAATACGAGGATTGTTGAGTGAGTATACAGAAGGTAAAAACTGTCCAGAAAAGGGGTTCTTAAGTTAATTTACTTAGTTCGTTCTTGGTTAAAAGTTGCTGAATTTTCTGCTTTAGTTCGTCACCTTTTCTTAGCTGTTTTCTCGGGTCACTTAAGTTGATTTGTTGTTGTTTTCCCTTGTTGTTCCTGCTATTTCTGTTGCTGATTTTCTGCTATTGTTATTGTTGTATTTCTGCTCTCCAGGTAATTTTCAAATCCTTATATGGCAGATTCTTGATGGTAATAAGAAGCATTTGATCCCGGTTTGGTTCATGGGACATGTTAGTTTGATTTGGTTTCAAGATGAATGTTATATCACCGTTGTCATTATGTAAATATGTTAGAAGTTAGATAAATTATTGTTTTCTTGTTTACATATATGATTGGAATTGCATTTTTTGTTAAGTTTAATTAGTTTAAGGAAGAGATAAAGACCTCATTCTAACCATGTTTGTTTAGTTTGGGATCTTTTATGTGAATTACTTTTAAGGTTCATGTATAATTATTTAGGAAAGACTTTTAGCTTCAAATGTCTTGATGCTTTACATTATAGTCATGTTTGATAAGTTGGGGTGAATGAGAGGAACAAAGGCTAAAATCTCTTTTATCAAGTTCAAGTACTTTGGGAAATACATAAGAAATCAGTGAGCACCCATATGCCTTGATTTATTTAGTAGTGTTAGTTCCTTAATGTTCAAATAAAGTATATATGCTCTTGTATATCAAATGGTTGTAGTTTTGAATTTTAAGCAAGTTACATGTACAAACAGTATGTGGATTAACTATCTTTCCTTCATTAAACTCTAGTAACATGATGTTGTTATAGTTTATATCATTTTTTTTTAATTTTTCTTAATAAAAAAAAAGAGCTTATGTGTTTGTTTGGTTGTTTCCCTGGCATGTAATGAGAGTTCTGGCATTATCTGGGAAGGACTAAAATGTTATCATCTTCAATTTAGCTTGAACATTTAGGCTGAAAATTACATGCTTTAAACTGGTAATTGGGCATTTTCTTCCTCCCATGATAATGGGACGAATTTATTAGAGTAACGTGTTTCCCTCATTATCTAGTGAATGACTTACAATTTCAAATTTCATATTAGTTGAGTTGAATGTTTAGTTAAATTCAAATTGTAAACGATAATGAAAATGCTTACTATTGGGCAATGAGATATAAGACGAGTGGCCGTGGGGTTCAATGGAACTAAAAAATGAAATTGACCCATCCCTTGGCCTGAAATACGCGAGGTTCCCAATTTCACTAATGTGGTAGGGATTGCAAATTGAGCACAAGTATACTCTAACCTTGATCATAATTAATTCAAAATTTTCCTTAATAATTAATTTAAATGCTAGGCAATTAGTAGGCGCGCTGTAACTTCACGGAATCGCTTGCGTAGCGTGATGTTTAACATTAAATAAATTAATTCGACAATGTCATTTCATACTCTTTAGTTTTTTTTTTTTTTTTTTTTTTTAGTTAATTTTTAATTTAATTAATAATTTTCTAAAATCGCGGATTCGCTTGCGTAGCGCGATAGTTAATTTTTAATTAATTCCTTTAAATGTAGTAACTTTTTTTTCTCAAAGTAATAATATACTAATAATCTTCGTCATAATTGCGGATTCGCTTGCGTAGCGCTGTTATGATAAAATTAATAAATTTCGTCTCGATCACGCATTCGCTTGCGTAGCGTGATTATGACAACGTAATTTATCCAAAATTATTTTCCTTGATAAATCTAATAATCAAGAAGTAAAAGTGGACAAGTAAAACATAGAAACTAATAAAGCACAATTTATTCAGAATTAATTTAAGCCACGTTTAAGTCAATAAAGCGACCGTGCTAGAACCACGGGACTCGGGGAATGCCTTATACCTTCTCCCCGGTCAACAAAATTCCTTACCCGAACTTTATTTTTGCGGACCAATAAAAAGAGAGTGAAATCTTCCTTTGATTAGGGATTCAAATAAAAGGTGACTTGGAACACCCAAAAATTAATTCTAAGTGGCGACTCTGAGCAATAAAATTATCCCTATTTCAAAATTATCACTTTAATTGGAAAAACTCTTTAACCCACAATAATCCATAATAACATACATCTTTTGGGGGGTAGAAAAGGAGGTGTGACAGTAAACAACAAGAAATGCCCCCAAGCTTAACACAAGTCATCACAAAACAATATCTGACACAGCCCACCTTGTCTTGCCACATGAGCAATAGTAAAGTAAATTCATGCCTTGTCTCGCCACATGCGCATAATCATGTTCCCATATTGTCTCGCCACATGCACTACCCATATATATAGATCCCGACACATCAATATAAATAGTAATCACGGCATGGCAGAAACCTCGTACAAATCCCCATATCAACAACTGCACGGCAGAAATCTCGTGCATCACCACAACAAGTACAATAGCAACAATGATAATAATACAAGATACAGTAAATAAATCAACTCAAGAACCTTCGATCACAAGAAAAAGGTAAACTAGGTAATAGGGAAGAACCCCAATAAGGTAAAACTGGACATGATATGAACAACTCAACAAGGAAGAAAGTAACATGTAACAATAGTTCCACAATGTATGAAGAACCTAACACGAGTCCAATAATTCCAATTAAGGGTAAGTCCACTAAGACGTAGAACCTCTAAGCTTATTCTAAGGTTGGAAAAATTACAAGAAGGGTACAACTAATGCAACTAAAGGTAGGCAACAAGAAGATCACTATAACTCCAAATAAGGGAGAACATTTACAAAACAGGAATAACTATAACTTCAATTTCTGACTTCTTTCTAATTAAGAGACTAAGTGTCTCATTTCACTCCAAAACTACTCCAGACCCAAGCCTACTAACTCGATACAACTCAACATAGCTGAACAATACATAAAGAAGCATAAATGGGGGAAACGAGGCTATAACTCTCAGAACGAACGACCGGGTAGTTACATCCTCCCCCTCTTAAACAAACGTTCATCCTTGAACGAGTTAGAAAGTGTACCTGGAATCACATTGTCTGAAAAAAAATCGTCTGGTCTGTTTGGGAGGGCATACAAATGGGCTTGACCACCCCCTGATCGGCCTCCCCTTCTCGGGTGACCCCTATCTGACTGGGCTCCGCCCGTAGCTGACTGAGATCCATCCCTAGCTGGCTGAAACCCATCCCTAGCTGTGAGAGAATTAAATAACAGATGTTCAGTTACAAGAATACATAGAAGACGCTGGCAGCTAACTTGCAATCTCCATAGTTAGTCGGCCTGAAATCAACGATCTCCGCGCTCCAACTCACCTAGATCTGCACATGAAGTGCATGATGTAGTATGAATACAACTGACACAGTAGTAACAGAAATGACTAAGGAACTGAGTAGTAGTGACGAGCTCAGCAAAACAGTCCAATTATTTATTTTTTTCACAATTTAACATTAATATGAATAAACAGGTAAATTTCCATAACTTAGTACAGGCTACAAAGAAAGTTGACAAACAATCAACAACAAAAGTGAATACGACCCCACAACAGTATCACTCCAGTACTCATCACCCATCACTCACACTCAGCACTCAGCACTCAGCACTCAACACTCTGCGCTAAGCACAGACAACTCACGTGCTACCATATTAATATCTGGATCCGCACGGACAACTCACGTGTTACGTGGATAGCTCACGTGCTATGGTATTAACATCCTCACAACCAGGTCCTCGTCCTCACTCAGTTATGTACCTCACAAGCCTCACCATCATCAACAAATAAGGGGACACAACCTACATCAAGTATCACAACATATCAGCAAAATAATAGAGACTGAGGTAGATATGTACAATAATTTCTATGACTGAGTACAAATAATGTGAGCATGAATGAAGCCTAAACATGATCTCTAACATGAAGGTAAACAAGTTCAACAACAAGTAAACACATAACTACAGATAATAGCTATTAGGCCTCCCAGCCTCACGGGATGGACCAAGTCTCCATCCCTCGCGGTGCACACCCACATGCCCGTCACCTAGCGTGGGTATCACCTCCAAATAATCACATGATATCAAATTCTCCAGGTTTATAACCTCAAAGCCAGAGTTAAAACTTTTACTTACCTTAGCAGCGTAAAATCCTACTCCGGGATGCCCTCGTCTCCGAACTCAGTATCCAAAAGCTCAAAATCTAACTATAACCAGATTAATACCATCAACATAGGTTAACGAATCGAATTCCACAATAAAAACTACAAAAATATGCCTGTTTGCAATAAATTTGTGCAGAAAAATAAAACTACAATCACAAACAACTATAAAGAAAAAGGATTTTGTTGATAAACACTGCGGGTTACAACTCTGTTTATCCCTTGATTCTTCTCTCCTGATTATCTCCATGATTCGAGGGCCTTAGCAGCGTATTTCTCGACCATAGGACTTTGAGAAAGACATATTTGACATGTCTTTAGTCTCTTAATTAATATTCCAAGAGTTTCATGGAATTTCGAAGATCTCTTATTTGATCTCTTTGTGCATATTTCGAGAGTTTATGGAATTGCTGAGATCGTTGACATATATAGCCTTATTTATAGGCATGCCTTAGGGTTTATGGAGTAGCCACCAATTAACCCTTACAGACTTCTAATATTTCAAGAGTTGTCTTGAATTTAGGACTTATCTTGATCTGTTAAATTTTAGTGTCTACAATTGCCCCTACTTCAAGGTGTGTCGAGGTGTAGGCTTGCTGAAACTTGAAGACGAGACTTGAAGTACCCGACTATCACAACAGATAATCTTGAAACTTGAAGTTTTTGATTTGCCGGAGGAAGAGATGAAGGGCAGTACTGGTCCCACTGGGCGTGCCAATTTGTTTGCAATAAATTTGTGCAGAAAAATAAAACTGCAATCACAAACAACTATAAAGAAAAAGGATTTTATTGATAAATATTGCGGGTTACAACTCTGTTTATCCCTTGATTCTTCTCTTCTGATTATCTCCATGATTCAAGGGCCTTAGCAGCGTATTTCTCAAACATAGGACTTTGATCAAGACATATTTGACATGTCTTTAGTCTCTTAATGAATATTCCAAGAGTTTCATGGAATTTCGGAGATCTCTTATTTGATCTCTTTGTGCATATTCCGAGAGTTTATGGAATTGCTGAGATCGTCGACATATGTAGCCTTATTTATAGGCATGAATTAGGGTTTGTGGAGTAGCCACCAAGTAACCCTTATAGACTTCTAATATTTCAAGAGTTGTCTTGAATTTAGGACTTATCTTGATCTGTTAAAATTTCAGTGTCTATAAATGCCCCCTACTTCAAGGTTTGTCGAGGTGTAGACTTGCTGAAACTTGAAGACGAGGCTTGAAGTACCCGACCATCACAACAGATAATCTTGAAACTTGAAGTTTTTGATTTGTAGGAGGAAGAGATGAAGGACAAAACTGCTCCCACTGGGCGTGCCAATTTATTTGCAATAAATTTGTGCAGAAAAATAAAACTGCAATCACAAACAACTATAAAGAAAAAAGATTTTATTGATAAACATTCTGGGTTACAACTCTGTTTATCCCTTGATTCTTCTCTCCTGATTATCTCCATGATTCAAGGGTCTTAGCAACGTATTTCTCGAACATAGGACTTTGAGAAAGACATGTTTGACATGTCTTTAGTCTCTTAATGAATATTCCAAGAGTTTCATGAAATTTCAGAGATCTCTTATTTGATCTCTTTGTGCATATTCCGAGAGTTTATGGAATTGCTGAGATCGTCGACATATGTAGCCTTATTTATAGGCATGAATTAGGGTTAGTGGAGTAGCCACCAAGTAACCCTGATAGACTTCTAATATTTCAAGAGTTGTCTTGAATTTAGGACTTATCTTGATCTGTTAAAATTTTAGTGTCTACAATGCCAAAATTCGAAATCGGCCAAAACTAGCCCCCCGGGCCCACATATAAAAAACAGTCAACAATGGCAGAATCAAAACCCTCGTCCTCTCCCGAGTCTAACCATATAAAATTTATCAAAATCGGACTCCATTTAGTCCCTCATATCCTCACTTAAAACTTTCCAAAACTTAAGCCCTAACTCCCTAATTCACCATAAACTCCTACAAATTTCATGCCTAATCAATGAAAAAACATCATAAATGCGTGTAATTAATCCCAAACAACTTACCTCAGTGATGTCTCTTCATTCTCCCTTGAAAAACACTGCCCTAGCTAAAAAATTCATTCAACAATGGTGGAAAAAGAGTAAAATTTCGCGAAGGGTTAGTTATATAGGTTCTGCCCAGGGATTCCGCACCTTCGGACCCTTTTCTCTCACCTGCGGCGCCGCACATGCAGTCACAGGTGCGCACCTACAGAACTCACTTAAACGCCCAACCTCGCACCTGCTGCTGCCCCTTCGCACCTGCGGGCTTGCAGGGGCGACCAACCATCCGCACCTGGGCTAACTATCTAGGCCTCCACTTCCGCTTCTGCGATGCTTACTCCGCACCTGCGATCATCGCACCTGCGGCTCCCCATCCACAGGTGCGGCCACACCAGTAGCCTTACACCAGCAGCTTCCAGCTGCATTTTTCAAATTCCAAACTTCTCGTTAACCATCTGAAATCATCCCGAGGCTCTCGGAACCTTAACCAATAACTCAAAAAATCATATCTCACTACCCGGACTTAATAGAACCTTCGGAACACCCAAAACAACACCAAGACACTAAAGCAACCTCGAATTCAAGCCTAAGAACTTCTAAACGTCCAACATTAGCCAACGACGCCAAAACCTATCAAACCATGCCCGAATGACCTCAAATTTTGCACACACGTCACAATTGACACTACGACCCTACTCCAACTTCCGGAATTCCATTCCGACTCCGATACCTAATTTTCCACTGTCGACCAAAATCGCCAGATTTCCAACTTTCGCCAATTCAATCCTAATTCTACCACGGACCTCCAAATTACATTTCGGGCACACTCCTAAGCCTAAAATTACCCAACAAAACTAATCGAATCATAAAAATCCAAATCCGAATTTGTTTACTCATAAATCAACTTCCGATTGACTTTTCTAACTTAGATTTCTAATTAAGAGACTAAGTGTCTCATTTCACTCCAAAACTACTCCGGACCTAAGCCTACCAACTCGATACAACTCAACACAGTTGAACAATACATAAAGAAAAATAAATGGGGGAAACGGGGCTATAACTATTAGAACGAATGACCGGGTCATTACAAACCTCCACAACAACACACTGGGAGACACGAAGATGGGTTTGCTAGACTCGAGGGAATGATGCAACAATTAATTGGGTCCACTGGGAAAGTAACTAAAAGATTAGAATCACACAAGTCAGCAATAAAGAATATTGAGATCCAATTGGGACAAATTTCGATGGCTCTGAATAATCGTCCCCAGGGGAGGTTACCTGCAGACACACAAATCAATCCAGAGGAGAAGGGACCGAAACAACTAATGGCAGTGAGTCTACAAAACGGTAGAGACCTAGACCTGGAGCAAGAAATTGCTCGCGAGAGAAAACCTACCGAGACACTAGTACCAGTACCCATTGAGGTAGATGATTCAGCAGGGTTGACTGAGGTGATGGTACAACATGCACAAGAAGATGCCAACAAAGAAAAAGAGGTTGTGAAAGAGACTGAGGCATCACATAAACTGATAGTGGAGCTTGATGCGAGACTAAATTGCATAGTTTAACATGTGATATACCTTACATTTTATGCGC
>ML427916.1:6773-42325 GCA_005239525.1 Nicotiana knightiana
GGGGGGGGGGGGTACTTATGGTAAAGTCCATTCTTCCAGGCCATTTCATTCAGCACTTCGGGCATCCTACGGTGCCCCGAGTGGTCGTGGCTCTTACATGCCTTGTTCTGATCAGCAAACTCCTTAATGCACCTCATCTTCAGAGTTTTCAAGGTGGTTATTCAGCTCGACAGGGTTAGTTTACCGGTCAGCAGTCCCGGCAGCTGAGGTCATGTTATACTTATGGTGACCTGAGGCATATTGCTAGATATTGCCTTTGAGCGTCGAGTAGTCCTCAATACCAGGGTTCTCGTGCCATGGTTCTGGCACCAGCTGCTGCACCGCCTGCCCAGCCAGCCAGAGGTAGGGGTCAGGTAGCCAGAAGTAGGGGTCAGATTGCTAGAGGTGGAGGTCAGCCCATTAAAGGTGGAGGCCCCCCTGTTAGAGGTCATCCCAGAGACATGGTTTAGGGTGGTGGAGCCCAACCCCGATGTTATGCATTCCCAGCCGGACCTGAGGCTGAGTCCTCCGATGCTGTTATCACAGGTACTGTTTTAGTTTTCAGTAGAGATGCTTCAGTTCTATTTGATTCGAAGGCTACTTAATCCTATGTATCGTCTTATTTTGCTTCCTATTTTGTTGTGCCCCGTGATTCTTTGAGCGCCCCTGTACACGTGTCCACACCCATGGTGAATGATATTGTTGTAGACCGTGTGTATCACTTGTGTGGTCGTTATTGGGGATCCTGAGACCAGTGTAGAGCTTTTTCTCCTTGATATGGTTGATTTCGATGTCATATTGGGCATGGATTGGCTGTCTCCTTATTACGCTATCTTGGACTGTCACGCCAAGAAACTAGCATTAGCCTTGTCGGGGTTGCCTCGATTAGAGTGGAGAGGGACTCCTGGTCATTCATCTGTAGGGTTATTTCTTATATTAAGGCTCAGCGCATGGTCGAGAAGGGGTGTATTTGGCTTATGTTCGTGCTTCGAGTGCTGAGGTTCCTTCCATGGATTCGGTGTCTGTTGTTCGTGAGTTTCCTGAGGTATTCCTGCAGACGTACCAGGGATGCCACCCAACAGGGATATCGATTTTTGCATTGATATGGCTCCGGGAAATCAGCCCATTTCTATTCCTCCATACCGGATGGCCCCACCGGAATTGAAAGAATTGAAGGAACAGTTGCAAGACTTGCTTGATAAGGGCTTTATTAGACCTAGTGTCTCGCCCTTGGGTGTGCTGGTTTTGTTCGTGAAGAAAAAAGCATGGATATGTGGGGATGTGTATAGATTATCGGCAGTAGAACAAAGTCACCATCAAAAACAAGTATTCGTTGCCGAGGATTGATGATTTGTTTGATCAGCTTCAGGGTGCCAAGGAGTTTTCAAAGATTTATTTGAGATCTAGCTACCATCAGTTGAAGATTAGGGCATATGATGTCCCAAAAAACAACTTTTCGGACGAGGTATGGGCACACTGAATTTCCGGTGATGTCTTTTGGCTTGACTAATGCCCCCGCAAAATTTATGGACTTGATGAACCGAGTGTTTAAGCCTTACTTGGATTCGTTTGTAATCGTGTTTATTGATTATATTTGATATAATCCCGCGGTCGGGAGGAGCATGAGCAGCACCTCCGGGTAGTGCTCCAGACTTTGAGGGATAGTCAGTTGTATGTTATATTTTTGAAGTGCGAGTTTTGGTTAGATTCTGTGGCTTTCTTGGGTCACGTCGTATCAGTAGAGGGTATTTAGGTGGATCCTAAGAAGATTGAGGCAGTCAAGAACTGTCCTAGACCCACTTCAACCAGGGAGATTGGGAGATTCTTGGGTTTGGCGGGTTATTACCGTCGGTTTGTGGAAGGGTTTTCATCTATAGTAGCCCCGATGACCAGGTTGACCCAGAAGGGTGCCCCATTCAGATGGTCGGACGAGTGTGAGGCGAGCTTTCAAAATCTCAAGACAACTTTGACTTCAGCACCTGTTTTGGTATTACCATCGAGTTCAGGATCTTACACGGTATATTGTGATGCCTCCCGTGTTGGGCTCGGAGCAGTATTGATGCAGAGGGCAGGATTGCATATGCATCTCATCAGTTGAAAGTTCATGAGAATAATTACCCTGTCCATGGCTTAGAGGTGGAAGCCATTGTTTACACATAAAAGATTTGGAGACACTATCTCTATGTCGTGCCATGTGAGGTTTACATGGATCATCGCAGCCTTCAGTATTTGTTCAAGCAAAAGGATCTCAATTTGAGGCAGATGAGATGGTTGGAGCTATTGAAAGACTATGATGTCACTACATTATATCATCCGGGAAAGGCCAACGCGGTGGCCGACGCATTGAGTAGGAAGGCAGTGAGTATGGGCAGCCTTGCGTTCATTCCAGTTGGCGAGAGACCACTAGCTTCATATATTCAGACTTTGGTCAATTAGTGTGTGAGGTTGGATGTTTCAGAGCCCAACCGTGTTCTAGCTTATACAGTCGCTCGGTCTTCCTTGTTTGAGCGTATCAGAGATCTGCAGTGTGATGACCCTCACTTGATGGTCCTTAGGGACACAGTTTGACATGATGATGCCAAGAAGGGTCGTGTGTGTGGGCCTAATGTTGATGGGCTTCGAGATGTGATCCTTGAGGAGGCTCACAGTTCTCGGTATTCTATTCACCCGGGCGCTGCCAAGATGTACCAGGACCTGCGGCAGCATTATTGGTGGAGAAAGATGAAAAAAGATATAGTTGCTTATGTAGCTCGGTGCTTGAATTGCCAATAGGTGAAGTATGAGAACTAGAGACCCGGCGGTTTGCTTCACCAAATGGAGATTCCTGAGTGGAAGTGGGAGCGTATCACTATGGACTTCCTTGTTGGACTCCCAGGGACTTAGAGGAAGTTCGACGCCGTGTGGGTTATTGTGGATAGGCTGACTAAGTCAGCGCACTTCATTCCAGTGTCAGCTACTTATTCTTCTGAGCAGTTGGCAGAGATTTACATTTGGGAGGTCGTCCGTCTTCACGGTGTGCCCGTGTCTATCATTTATGATAGAGGCACGCAAGTTACCCTCGCACTTTTGGAGGGCGGTTCAGCGTGAGTTGGGTATGCAGGTTGAGTTGAGCACAACATTTCATCCTCAGACGGACGGGCAGTCCGAGCGTACTATTCAGATCTTAGAGGATATGCTTCGCGCTCGTGTTATAGACTTCGGAGGATTGTGAGATCTGTTCTTGAGCCTCCCAGTGTTCTCCTACAGTAACAACTACCAGTTGAGAATTCACATGGCTCCTTACAAGGCATTATATGGTGGACGGTGTAGGTCGCCGGTTGGGTGGTTTGAGCCGGGGGAGGCTCGGTTATTGGGTGCATATTTAGTATAGGAGGCCTTGGAAAAGGTGTTTACCGTGAAAATGGTAAGTGATACGCTCAAAATACACCTTAAAATAGTGTAAGCGATCGATGTCAAATATAGTAACCCAACAAGGTTGGGGTCGAATCCCACAGAGAAGAATATAGAGGCAGTTAGGAATGCAAGAGAATTATCACTTATCGCACAATGCCAAACAAATAAGATTTTGGTTTTGAAAGTTGTTTATAACTAAATGCGAAAATATAAACGAACCTAGAAAGCAAGTAAAATGATCAATGGCAACAAGAATGGATGCTTCGGGAATACACTCAATTAACGATCCAATGTATTTCACGATTTCACAAATATGAGCGAGTTTATGTTAATTAGCCACGGATAATAATTCTTACTTATCTTTTTACAAAGACTAACAAGACTTCTTAATTGAATTATTCCTAACCCAATTAAGAGATTAAGCACACCCGGATATGGCTACAAGTAGTTCAATCCTATCCCTAGGTAGAATCTATAAAATGAGGGTTAAAGCCTCAAGTTCTTGTTAATTAATCTTTCCCAACCCCAAATTATCTTTTCCAAAATTAATTCGGAGTTAATAGGCTAGTCCTAGGGTTAGCTAATCCCTTTGGAAACATTAAAGAACAAAAATAATTAAAGAAATAATAACTCACTTCATAAATATAATAAAATCATTCAATACATAAGCACAACATTTAATCCACACTTTAAATATGCAAATTTCCATAAACAAGATTCAAGTGTTGGAAATAAATACTACACACTTAGATATACATTACAAAGCAAGGAAATGAAGAAACAAACATAAATGGGTAAGGAAACCTTAACCACAAGAGTGAAATCTTCAAATCCCAAGTGTGTGTGCAAACCCTAGCTTCAAGACTTGTTCTTCTCTCCATAAAATTATATTTTTAAAGCCAAAGATATGCTTAACCTCAGCCAAAGATATGTTTAACCTCAGCCAAAGATATGAGATCTAAAATTGACTGCTAGGTCGAGTATATGAGAGTGGGGATTAAAATGTGAAATACCAAAACTGCCCAGTTTTCGCCCAGATTTTGTTCTCTGCGATCGCGGACCTTCATTTGCGATCGCGTAGACACATCTCCTGAAGTTCTGCGATCGTGTGACCACGTCTGCGATCGCGTAAGGTTAAGTCCTCAACTTCTGCGATCGCGTGTAACCTTTGCGATCGCCTAGCACATTTCATAGCAGGGGTCACTTTTTTTCTCTGCGATCGCGTAATCAACTGTGAGATCGCGGTTCACGTCCTTCCTGACTTCTGCTATCGCAGGTCAATCTCTACGATCGCGAAGAGCATCAGGCTTTAGTCATTTTTCCTTGTTGTGGCCTATTTTGACTTGATTTCTTCCATTTCTTCTCCAAATCATATAATACCTGAAAACTTCCAATAAACCTCAGAAAATATCCTAATTTTCTACCAAAATTATACCAAAGTCTAAATATTGAGAGGAGATAAGTTGGTAAAAAACCAACTTATCAGTAAGTACAATTATATTTAGTTATGTGGTTCTAAAAATACGTGATTTATCTTAATACCGGTTATTGAACGGATATAGTTAAATGTGTTAGGATAGAGTAGTGAGAAAATGATAAAAAGCTAAAGGAAAGCAAACCAGAACGCCTTAAGTCGAAGGCTCGACGTCAACCTCGGGGGTCCCTGAGACCGAGACTCGAGCCTAGATCGAATGGCCGATGGAGCTATAACAAGATTATTGGGCTTGAGGTACACTATTTATGATCAATGATAGGCTATAAATGATGAGCAAGTAAAAGAAAGCAATAAAATCAAGTAAATGAGCTAGTAAGGAGAAATAGAGAACGTTTGATATTAAAGCAGAGAATGTTCTTATATTCAATCCTGTCCCTCCTTACGAAGTGGCAATGGTCCCCTTTATATAAGAGGGGAGGAGGACCTAACATAGTACACTAGCATTTATTACAAAGATTTTGATAGATACAGCTAATTAATGCCCAAGTACATAATCGCGCTTTGTTACAAAGCTATGCGCCTCGATCGCCGTGTTGTCCCCCGTATTGATTCCAGGTCCGTGCCCTCTTTGGCCGAGGGTAAGCGGGGGCTCGAGATCGGGCTTGGTGCAATACCTAAGACCTTGGGCGATTAAACCACCGAACATAAACATTAAATTGGCCCCTCAAATTTTAGCCGTACACAGATAGTTCCCGCATTTCTTATAATGAAAGGATAAGAAACGACCTCGATGTGGGTACGTCCTGGGCCCTTCACGATGATTTCATGCTCGTGAGGTGAGGTTTCCATGCGATTTGAAACATCCCGTCGAACCGCCTCCCTAGGACATTGGTTGCTCTGCCTCTTCACTTTTCAAAATAGGGGAGTAATGATGGCGCCGCCGGTTGATATCCCCATAGGCATTGATTTCCTTGTTTAGTGAGGTTACCGACCTTCTATAAATAGGGGTTTCCCGTATTCAAACTCCATTCTTCCTGCCTTCAACAAACTCCAACCTTTTCCATCCATCTCTGTTTTCCCATTTTCTTAGTGCAAGCCTATGCCTCCATGGTCGTTTGGTGGTGGCCCTTCGATCCTGATCATGACCTTTTTCCTGAAGTCCTCCCCTACTAATTGGGGTTATATTGGGTTGTTGTTGCTATTGTTGTTATTGCTAGTGCTACTGTCGGCCGAGGAAACGGGGTAAGGGCCACGAGTGACTTTCGTGTTGGAAGGCATGAAGTACATATACTGCTTCTCACCTCTGCATGAAGTACCTATACTGCTGCTCATCTTCTTTTAACTTCGACAAGGTGCGGTATTTCGCCCCTCCCGCTTCCCTCAAGGCGAGAAGGCAATATCGACATCCCGCACTGGTTCGATGTTCTGAGAAGGGGCTCCCTAATAGCGGTAGTAGGGGTTCTGAGGAGGAGGAACATGTTGTTAGTCGGCTGCCTCTCCGAGAAGTAGGGAGCCCGAAGATGCTGACTAGAGGTCCCTTGTGAGGGGGTCCTCGGGGAGTATCCCGGAGGATAGGCTTCCGCTTGCAGATTAGGCCTTTATTTTATGACTTTTTTCTGTTGTGTAAAAGGTCCCCTTGTGTGATTTGTAAACATCTTCCATCGATATAAGAAATTCTTTCTTTCTTTTGATTTGGTGTTGGAACTTGTTCTATATTTTATTTGTCTGATCATGCGTGTGTGATTGGGCCAAAAATCGGACTTTATTATGACCGATTGTTATGCTCGTTAAAGCTTCGAACCCTTTGCCGGAGCTGGGTCGCTTCCAGTTAGGTGAGGATCGACCTTTGAGTGGGTATATACTTTGTCCATACAGGATCGGGCTGTCGTCTACCCAAGATGGAAAAATAACGACAACATTAAGACTGCATAAATGATTCTTTTAAATTACGGGCAGCTCCAAGGTTTGCACGTTTTTCTTTGAGCGCAGAACTTGTTTCAAACTAAGGCAAATGTGTGGTTTGAGCACAGACTACGCTTGCGCCTGTTGTTTTTCCCACGAGGGTCATCGATCTGAGATCTATTTTCTTAGATGAACTTGTTAGGTCTCTGCCTTGACCAAACAATGATGATCCAAGACCGGCCGTTTGGGATTTCTGTGTCGATTTTTCGTCTTTTTATGTGTTAGCCTCCTGGGCATTTTAAGCATGGGGTTAGCGTCTTCCTCTAACTGGCCTATAAGCCTTTTATGGTTAGCCCGAGGGCTTATTCGTGTCCGCCCTTAGGCAAATTTTAGTTAACCATCTCGGGCCCAGTCCACGATCCGAGTTGTGACTCGAGTTCATCGACCCCTCAGGTTTTGAATTAGCCCGCAGGCCTTTTGCGCCAGCTTTAAAGCTTTTAGGCGACTTTCAGCTAACCGTTTCGGGCTTAGTCCCTGAGCCAGGTTACGACTCGAGCTCACCGACCCTTCAGGTTTTGGATTAACCCATAGGCCTTTTATGCCAACTTTAAATCTTTTAGGTGACTTTTAGCTAACCGTTTTGGTTCAGTCCCCGAGCCGGGTTACGACTTGGGCTCACCGACCTTCAGGTTTTCGATTAGCTCGTAGGCCTTTTGTGCCAGCTCCAAAGCTTTTTGGGCGACCTTTGTTTGGTTATATTCTTCATTGCTTAATGATTTGTTTGAAGTTTTCTTGCATTCATCTGAATCTTCGACGGCCCAGAAGGACCTCGATTATGAACTGTTATGATGAACGAAGGAAAGTTCTTTCTTATGAGCTGACATGAAAATGTTCGAAACTCTTTAATACGAGCCGACATGAAAATGTTCGAAACTCTCTTATACGAATCAACATGAAAATGTTCAAAACTCTCTTTTATGAGCCGACATGAAAATGTTCGAAGATCTTGCATACACTAAAGGTAGCATGATTTTAACCGATACTTTCCGAAACATTTTCGAAGGATTTAATTTTAAGGAAATAGTCGGTCGTCCCCGAATCGCTTTTATTTTGGCCGTGGCCTTATTGACCGGAGTCATTCGTATTTGGCCGTAGCCCTTAATCCTGAGTATCGTATCCTCGACGTCTATATTCGAGGGTATGCCTTTTTAGGGGTCTTACAAGTTCGAGTACATAGTCTTCGCTTTGAAGTCGGGATCGTATGGTCTGGTTGTTCCCTACTCGAAGCCTTACAACTTCGAGCTCACCCGAGGTTACCCGCTTAGGATCTTACCACCTCGAGCTTTTGACGGCATTCCCCGAGACAACCTTGGGGGCTTCCCCTAAAAATGTCACCGAAGTATTATAGCTTCAAACATGCCAGAGGTTACCCACTTGGGATCTTACTACCTCGGGCCTTGACGTCAGTCCCCGAGACCACTTTGGGGGCTTCCTCTAATAAATGTCAACTTTTTTGGATCGCAAATTGTTTTAATTGTAATTTTTTTTCATTGCTTGGTAAAGTACATAAATCTTCGTTTGTCGAGGATTTGACCTTCCTATATTGACACGGTTCATCCGACTGTTTGGCCCGGCGTACCTACTTGGGGCCCTTCCTCGTCTTGCCTTGACTCTTTTGAGAAGATGAACTCTCGGGATGACCCCCCCCCATATTTGAGGCTGATTGGAGCAAAAGCCTCGAATATTTCTTCAAGCTTTCCTCGGGCAACATATAGGTGTAGCCTCTTTACAAACCTTGTCGACAAAAAACCCTTTTTGGGACAAAATCTCGCCTGAAGGAAAAGAGTGCAACGCATGCTTTGAAACCTGGGGTCTTTGGGCCGGAAGGTGTCCTGCGCTCCCCTTGCTTGGTATCTTAGCATAAGTTAGCACGAATTTTAAACGAACAAAAAAGGGGATGGTCATACATTGACTGTAATAGCGCTCCGGCTTCGGTCGTGCGTTATATTTGCCTGCCCGCTCGGGGATCCTTGTTACTCGAATGCACCCATTTAGGGGCCTTGCAGTTTCTCACATGCCCGTAGGACTTACAACTTTTGACATACCTGAGGTTATCCTCTTGGGATCTTACGACCTCGGGTCTTGATAAGCTGAATGCTAATAGCATCCGAGGCTACTCCCTTGGGATCTCCCGGCCTCGGATAAATTGAATGCTAATGATAACTGTTCTTTGAACTTGCAAAATGTTTCGATGATACAACATCTCTTTTCACTATTAGATACAAGCACATATGTTTTCGCCATTGAAGGCTCGATCCCCTTACGCGGGCAGGGTTCACCCGACTGTTCGACCCGCTACATGATTTTTTTTCACAAAAAGCCCTCTTGGGCTTACTTTGATTTGTTTTACTGGGGCATTCTCCCCCGGGGCAGCGTCCTTCAGTAGTTGAGCCTCAAATGCTTGTATAAGTTCTTTCTGATGGGCACATAAACGTTTCCTCATCAAAAACCTTTTGGTAAAAAACCCTTTTTTCGGGAGCTAGAAATCGATGGAAGGAGGAGAGCGCAGCACATCTGTCGACCCAAGGGGTCCTTTGAAACTGGTGGCCGTTCTGGGGTCCTCCGTGGGTTGCCTGCGGTAGATTAGTTTCGAGTAAGAAAAAGAAAGAGATGGGGTGATAATATTACCTCAGCGGTAGTATCGCTTGAGCATGGATATGTTCCAGTCGCTCGGGAGCTGCTCGCCTTCTGAGGTGCCGAGCATGTATGACCCTTTGTCGATCATTCGCGGAACATGGTGCGGTCCTTCCCTGCTTGGTCCTAACTTCCCTTGATTTTGGTGTTCAAAGCGACCTTTCTTACGACTAAGTCCCCGACTCCGAAATATCAGAGGTTAGCTCTCTTGTTATAGTATCTCTCAATCCTTTGTTTTTGTGCAGCCATCCGGACTAGTGAAGCTTTTCGTTTCTTATCGAGACCTTCGAGGGCCACGATCATGGCCTCATCATTTGAATCTTCAGTGGCATGCATAAATCTGGTGCCCAGATTCCCTACTTCGACCGGTATTAGAGCTTCGGACCCATATACTAGAGAGAACGGTTCCCTCCCCCCCCCCTCGTGCTTGCCTTATGAGTGGTTTGTATGCTCATAGGATTTCAGGCAACATTTCCTCCCATCTGCCTTTTGTGTTTTCCAACTTCTTCTTCAGGTTTTGAGTGATGGTTTTGTTTTTGGTTTCGGTTTGGCCGTTGGCGCATTGATGGTAGGGCGCCGATAAGATCCTCTTGATTTTGTGGTCTCCCAGGAACTAAGTGACCTTGTCCATCATGAATTATTTTTTTCCCTTTTAAATAGCTTATGTATTTCTCCAATCCCAAGTCAGGCCGTTAGAGCTGATTCTAGCGTGGCCGTCTTCGACCACCGATCTTGTTAACTGAACCACGGCTCTGGGGAGCACATCATCTTCCTCGACAGACGACCCCATATTTGCGAGGGCGTCGACCTCACTACTCTGCTCTCATGGTACATGGTTTAAGGTCCATTCCTTGAATCGATGTAGCGTAATCAGGGTCTTGTCGTGGTGCCTCTGCATTTCTTCTTCTCGAACCTCGAAGCTCCTGCTCACTTGGTTTACGACCAGGAGGTAATCACATTTGGCCTCGATGCATTCGGCCCCGAGGCTTTCGGCTAACTCTAGACCTGCAATCACAGCCCCATACTCGGCTTCATTGTTAGTCAACTTTGTAGTTTTTATGGATCATTTAATTACATTGTCCGTGGATGGCTTTAGGACTATGCTGAGCACGAACCCTTTCATATCGGAAGCATCATCGGTGAAAAGGGTCCATACCCCGGGGAATACTCCCTCCTCTAGTTCCTTCGAAGTAAGAGGCGTTAGCGCCGTTGGGCCGTTGTGAATAGCAAACATTTCCCTGGCTGCACGCGTGTATCCATGGACTTCCGAGCAGTTCGTCGTACCTCATGCCCCCTTGATGACATAAACTTAGCGTTCTGGATCATCCAAGATATATTGATTGGGAGGGTGATCCCCCTTTATTTGCCTCGTCGGGCATGTTGAACCCGTTGAGAGTTAGCGAAGTAGGTATGACTCGGCCGAGCATCCCGAGTTGTTTCGCTGCTTCCACCCTGACTATGTTACCAGCGCATCATTAGGCGGATGAGATGGGGTCTCGGGATCCCCGCCGCTGAATGCAAGGATGTCCCGGACGCATGACTCTGGATCCTTCACGCTGCCGCAACTGATACTTTTGCCTGCTTAATCACAGGCCCCTATGGGACGCCGTTTCCCCCAGTGATCATGTGTGTGGAGTGCCGGCTTTCTTACTTCATTCCCTCGAGCCATCGTTTCTCCCTGGGGGAGATCCATGATCCAATTGTAGTTGAATCCTCGTAGATACCCTTTGCTAGCTAATCCGGTTACTTCTTTCAGAAGGTATCTGCAATCTTCGGTACGGTGATCGTGAGTGATGTGAAACTCACATATCAGACTAGGGTCCCTCTGAGAGGGATCTGATGACATGAGCTTTGGCCACCTGGAGTTTTTGATTCTACTCATGGTTGATATGATGCCTGGAAAATCATCCCTGAAGTTGCATCGGGTTGGTCGGGGCATTCTTACTGATTCTGTATGCCTATCGGACCTAGCTTTGTTTTCTATCTTGGTTCGGTCCATTTTTAATTTGGCTCGGGGCTCATTGGCCCTTGTGGCACTCCTTCGATTCTCGGTGTAAGGTTGATACCTTTCTCTCCGGGGTTCAGGCTTTCTCTCCAGGAGTCCTGACTCTACTTTCCCGGCGAAGCCTTCGAGTATTCTAACGACGATAGGGTCGGTCGTTGGTCCTTTACTCACCAACCTTCCCGATACTGGCCAGATTCGGGGTATTGTTACTGGTGCTAGCGTGTTTGGAATTATCTGGTAGTTCTGCAGCTGAACAACCGTGGCTTGTTGCGCCTGAAGCACTTCAAAGATCATCCGGAGATAGTCTTCTCCGTTATTTTGAGAGGCAGTTTCCCGCTCCTCTCGCTGGCCTTTTTGATGCGCACCCCAGTTGGTGAGACCGATGTCGTCATGCCGCCCATTACTCGAGTTTGTGCTCTTGGGGGTTGGCTCCGTCGTGTTGCTAGGTCATAACGCTAGTGCACTGGCATTTGGGATGCTCACATCGCTCCCTCCAAATTCCCCAAAGCTGCTATTTTCTTACGCGCTTGCTGAGCCAGACATTCTAACCTGAAATCAGAGGTTTTCGGGGCGAGAAAAAGTGTGAAAGATAACTTGTGTTTTCTCAATGAACTAGTACTAAAACAACCACTATTATTCTTAGCCTTACAGTGGGCGCCAGACTGTTTACCGTGAAAATGGTAAGTACAATTATATTTAGTTATGTGGTTCTAAACATACGTGATTTATCTTAATACCGGTTATTGAACAGATATAGTTAAATGTGTTAGGATAGAGAAGTGAGAAAACGATTAAAGCTAAAGGAAAGGAAACCAGAATGCCTTAAGTCGAAGGCTCGACGTCAACCTCGGGGGTCCCTGAGACCGAGACTCGGGCCTAGATAAAATGGTCGATGGAGCTATAACAAGCTTATAGGGCATGAGGTACACTATTTATGATCAATGATAGGCTATAAATGAGGAGCAAGTAAAGAAATCAATAAAAGCAAGTAAATGAGCTAGTAAGGAGAAATAGAGAACGTTTGATATTAAAGCAGAGAATGTTCTTATATTCAATCCTGTCTGCAACGACCCGACGGGTTGTTTTGCATTATCGGACCCTGTTTCCCTAAATGAAACTTCCCAAAGCGTCTTATCGTGATTTATGACTTGCGGGGACGGGTGGTTCGGGATTCGAAAGTGTTTAGAGCAGTATAGGAACACTTAGTTCCTTAAGGTTGGCCTTTTTGGCCAAGTTTGACTTCGGTCAAAATTTTGAGTAAACGACCTCGGAATCGAATTTCGACGGTTCCAGTAGCTCCATATGATGATTTCGGACTTAGGCGTATGTTCGGAACGGGTTTTGGATGACCCTGAAACGTTTCGGCGCCTAATATTGAAATAGGAATTTCCTTAAGTTTGAAATTTGGTTTGGAAAGTGTTTTTGTGTTATCGAGGTCTGAATGGAATTCCGAGACCGGGAATAGTTTCGTTATGTCAATTATGACTTGTCTGCAAAATGTGGTGGCATTCCGAGTAGTATAGATCGGTTCGGTGCATTGTTATCGAATTCAGGAACTTGAAGTTCTTAAGTTATGATTCTAGGGGTTTTGGGATGTGATTTTGAGTTTTAGCTTTATTTTGAGTGTTCCGAAGTCTCGAGTGATTCCGTATTATAATTTGGGACTTGTTGGTATATTTGGACGGGGGCTCGGGTGGGCCCAGGTGCCTCACAGACACCAAACGAGGCCAAAAACCAGCTAAAATAGTTGTTGGTGCACCTGTTCTGGTGTGACCGCAGGTGCGGTTGCCCAGTCGCAGGTGCGGGACTACTTCTGCGGTACCAGCCTCACAGGTGCGACCCCCAGGTGGGCTGCCTAATCATCGCAGGTGCGGGCCCTTTCCCGCAGGTGCGGAATTCTGCCCGCAGGTGCGAGCCCAGGCCAGTGTTCCATTTTCCGCAGGTGCGAGTTTTGCTCGCAGGTACGAGACCGCAGGTGCGGTCCTTGAGCCGCAGGTGCGGAACCATTGTTAGGCAAAGTGTTTCTTTAAAACACGGGATTTGTTCACTTTCTTCATTTTCTTTCCACCATTGTCGACCTAGGAAGCTTGGAAAAGGGCCAATTCACCTAGCTACTGAAGAGGTAAGTAAATTCTACCCTAGTATTAGTTTAATGCATGAATTACTAGTTAAGTTAACTACTTAATAAGTGAAAAATCCAGAATTGGATAGTAACCTAGGACTTTCGAGAAATTAGGTAATTACCCGTGAATTGGCTATGAAATCATATAAAAATCATGTATTAACGATCCTTAGGTTATGGGTGAGTGTTTCTTTCGTGAATTTTCAGAATCCGAGCGTGCGGGACCGGGGGCGAATTTTGAGATTTCTTCAAGAATGATGAATTTACTAAATAAGTAGGAGAATTTCCATACTTTGAGCATAGATTGATATATTTGTATAACATTTGGCTACTTTCGAGTCCTCAGGTGTAGAGTTCGGAGTTTCGGGTGCGTTCTTGGTCCAGGAAGTAGATTTGACACTAGGTGAGTCTCCTTTCTAACCTTGTAAGAGTGAATTGTCCCCATAGGTGATCTAAATGCTATGTGTTGTTGTTAGTGGGGACTACGTACGCACGAAGTGACGAGAGATCGTACGTAACGGCTATTATTGCTATGTCCGGGTAGTTAGACTCACATCATGCCTTGTATTCTTTCCTGTAATGAATTATATGTTATGAACTCATGTTATATGTAGTATCGTTTCCCTGAGATTCATGGAATTGGAAGGAATAGTTTATGGAAAGTAAATGTTGAGGATTATTGTGTGTGCATGTGACCGCTTCACAATTTATATTCCGCGAGCGGAGTGTGACTTTCCCCCACTCTCATGGGAGCGGGCCGTACGCCACGGCGGATTGAGCACTTATGATTCGGGCCGTTCGACCCTCGGGAGTGCGCATATATGATTATGGGAAAGATTCACTTATGGTTCGGGTCGTTCAACCCTCGGCAGTGCGCGCGCACACACACACACACACATATATATATATACATACATATATATATATATATATACATACATATATATATATATACATATATATATATATATATATATGGCTCAGACCTGTTGTCCTTACCCAGTATGCGCATGCTAGATTGTTACTGACTTCACGGATATTGATTTGGAAGATATTTGGGGGAAAATGAAGTAGTAATTGTTTATTTACATTCAACACATTATTTGGATTTTGTGCCTTATATATTTTGCTGCTTTACTACCTTTACATGCCTACCGCTTTCATCATATACTTCTATATTATGTTGTTGGACCTTAGTGAGTGTCAAGTCGACCTCTCGTCACTACTTCTTCGAGATTAGACGGGATACTCACTGGGTACATATTTATTTATGTACTCATGCTATGCTTCTGTACTTAATTGTAAAGGTTCGGAGGCCGGTGCATCTGGTTATCAGACTGAAGCTAGATTCTGATCATAGTTGGACCTGACTTCATGGTGAGCTGCTTCTCCTGACGATCCTCGGCAGCACCATGGAGTTTCTTTTGCTTATTTGCCGTCTATTTCTTTCAGAGAGTGGGACTGTATATTATATCCTTTGTATATCCTGTTAGTATGCCCGTAGGACTTGTGACACTAGTTCCTCGCACACACAATGTAGTTATTTTGGATTACGGATCTGTATATATTTTGACTCACACCTCCTTATGGTTGCTTTTGGTTAAAACTAGCTAATTACTCTTTTCGGTTAATGTTTTAAGCTTTAAAAACTTGGTTTTGTTGATATGTGTAATCAAATAGGAAGGAATCCTTAGTAGATTGAATGTTGGCTTGCCTGACCCGCTGTTGGGCGCCATCACAACCTGAGTTAGGATTTGGGTCATGACAACATGGTATCAGAGCTCTAGGTTCATGTAGGTCTCACAAGTCCCGGGCAGGCCTAGTAGAGTCATGTCGATTGATATGGAGACGTCTGTATTTTTCTTCGGGAGGCTATAGGGTGTTAAGAAATCTCTCTTTATTCATATTCTATCGTGCAGTCGATGGTTTACTAAAACGTGTCCTTCTATTCTCTCACAGATGGTGAGGACGCGTGCTTCCGATGTTCCAGACCCGGGATATGCCGCTACCCCCGCCGTCAGGGGCCGTGGCAGAGGACGGGGGAGGGCACCGACCCGAGGTAGGGGATGAGGGCATCCCAGAGCTATTCCAGTTGCACCACCACCAGAGGATCCTATCATAGAGGAGCAGGACGAGGTTCCTCTAGCAGATCTTGCTCCAGTGGACTTCATGACGGTGCCAGGCTTCCAGGAGGTCATGGGCCGTGTGATGAGATTTATGGACACTATGTCCCAGGCTGGTTTATTTCCAGCAGATCCTGCCACTTCTCATGAGGGAGGGGGAGTTCAGACCCCTACTTGTATTGGTAAAAAAATGTCTCACACGTAAGCCAACTCTTGACAATTCAGCCAGCTATGTGGACATCGGAGAACGCGACAGCTGGATGTGATTCTTTGAAGAGGTAGGGAAAAAAGAGGCGCGATTCAATAAACCCTCGAGCTCATCAGCCATGGGAAAATCGCTCTAATCGAGACAAGGAAGGGACACGGTCAGAGTGAATCTTGATAGAGTTACAGATAGATTCAGGAATTCCCAATAAATAGCTCAGACGTTATGTAACCTTCACATAACAGTTACGGTTTCCCTTTGTAACGCCTCATTAATATAATAATTAGTCATTAATGAGCAATTATTTCAAGAACCAAACATTATATGGAGAAACCTCTTATATAAAGGAAGGAAATATAACTTGTAAGGACATCTGAACTTCGAATACAATCTACTTTTCTTTTCTATATTTATGATATATTGTCTATTACTCGTCTCTCTTTATTTAGTATTACTTCCTTGATTATCAGTAACCCGTGTTCATCCTAAAAATAGCTTTGGTCAAAGAATCTAATTCTTTGGTTAAACAAATCGGTTCCGTTACCGAGAACTCTGATAATCTTTTTTCATTTTTTCATTGATATCCTTTAAAATGATGTCGAACTCCAACGACAACAACCTACAGAGGAATGGAACACCAGTCCATCACCTCAAGGAACCCCCCGTGGTTTAAGGGAACTTTCCCCAGAAAGATCTTACAACAACCATAATTATAATGAGCAGACGATAGAACAAGATCGAATAAGGCAAATGATTGCAGACTACGTGGGACAAGCTTTGCAAGAATTTTCAAGGGGATTACCAGCAGCACCTCCTGCATCACTGACACCACCTCTAAGCAATACGGTCACCGGGGAAAATCCTCAGTCTAGATTGGTAAATTCGGCAAGGGGCGACACCCCTAACGAATCTCTCGAAGAAAGACCACGTATGACTAATAACTCTGAATTACAAAATTTACTGCTAATCATGCAGAAACAGATGAAGGAACAAAACGATAGCATCGAACAAATTCCTGGAGTACCGCCTATTATCAAAGGCATTGATGTTGATAGGTATTCTCAACAACCTTGGAAGCCAAGTGCAGTACCCTTGCCTATACCCAAGAAGTTTAAAATGCCTGACGTTCCCAAATATGATGGAACAGCTGACCCACGTGATCATGTGACTGCTTTCATTACTGGAGTAAAAGGCAATGACTTAACAAAACAAGAGATTGAATCAGTCCTTGTCAAAAAATTTGGAAAGGAGCCCTAACCTGGTATTCTCTTCTCCCTGAAAATTCTATTGACTCTTTTGCTGAGCTTGCAGTTTCATTTATAAAAGCACACTCTGGTGCACAAAAAGTTGAGAAAGGAATGGAAGACATATTCAAAATAAAACAAGGAGACACGGAACTACTCCTTGAGTTTGTAGACAGGTTTCAACGAGAAATAATGAAATTACCTAGGGTGCCTGATAATTGGGCAGTCGTGGCATTTGCAAGCAACCTAAACGATAAAAGCTCAGAAGCCACGAGACGACTTAAGGGAAGTCTAAGAGAATTCCCCGTTATAACATGGAACGAGGTATATAACAGGTATAGTACTAAACTCAGAATAGAAGAAGATATCATTGCTCGTTCAAGATATGAAGATCATTCCAGATCCAGACGTCCTGAATCAGACAGAAGATCAGGTAAAAATAGGTACGACCCTTACTTAGGACCCTCGGGACATGATACTCGTCTCAGGTTCGAAAACACTAGGCCAGACTATAGACCACCAGGAAGAGACGTAGGCTCATCCTCATCTAGATCCAGAAAAGATCGAGATGAACGACCTAGAGGTAATACCTGAATTGGGGATCATACCTTTAATGTAAGTACTACTGAGCTTGGCTCAATATTGAGGAATATGGGAGACAAGGTTATGTGCCCCAAAGAGATGCGATTGAATCCAAATATAAGGAAACCAGATCACTGGTGTGAATTCCATAACGATCATGGGCACAGGACTGCGGATTGCAGATTTTTACAAGGTGAAGTAGAAAATTTATTGAAACAGGGGCTATTTAACAGAATTGTTTAGTGATAAAGGTAAACAGGCATATATGAAGAAGAGGCAGGAGCCCCCAAAGCCTCCTTCTCCAAAGCAAACCGTCAACGTGATACATGGAGGAGAGGAAGTAAACGGAATAGTTTGCCAATTAGCATCAAAAGTCACAATTACCCATGGAAAGCGGGTTTGAGAAGATCCAACTAAAGATGAAATAACCTTTGACGATGCAGATTTTGGTGGACTAATGCTTCCCCATAATGATGCCCTAGTAATATCCTTACTCATTCATGACACTAACGTTAAAATAGTGTTGATTGATCCAGGTAGTTTAGTCATTATCATCTTGTTAAGATTCGTGGAAGAAATGCTAATGGAAAATCTGGTGATCCCAAAGGCACGAGCCATATTAGGGTATGATTACTCCACGCTGATAACTAAAGGAGAGATTGAACTTAGCACTTACGCTGAGGGAGTAGTTAAAAACGCTAAATTCCAAGTCATTGATACTGACATGGCTTATAATGTGATTATGGGAAGGCCTTGGATTCATGATATAAAAGAAATACCATCCACCTTACACCAGGTAATCAAATTTCCCTCAGTGGGGAATCAGACAAATTAGAGGTGATCAACTGACCTCCAGAAATATAAATTCCGTGGAACTTTATAACAAAAAAGGGACGAAAGAGCCAGAAGATAGAGAAATCTGTCAAACAGATGTCTCTAGCCAATCAGGTATGGAAAAAAATAGTAACCAAATAGGTACGAAAGAAGTAAATATTCAAACAGGTACGGAAAGAGACACCCGAGTGAAGGAGGATTCAGTCACCATGGAATATGCACTGGACCATAAAGATGTGGACTCTAGACCGGATGTCATTCACGACCGGAAGAAGACGAACACGTCAAAACAACTAATCCATTGTTTGAACAAAAACCTGAACGGAAGGTGTGTATAGGCACGAGGCTGAGTCCCGATCGAAAAGGTACGTTAATTGACTATCTAAAGGCTAATGCAGACTGTTTTGCGTTGTCCCATTCAGATATGACAGGTATTCCACCAGAGGTGATGACTCACAAACTAAATGAAGATCCATCCTTCGTACCTGTTAAACGGAAAAAAATAAAGCAAGGACCATTCAAGAACCAAGTGATTGACGAAGAAGTTCAAAAACTCTTGAAAATTGGTTCGATGCGGGAGGTAAAGTACCCTAACTGGTTAGCTAACACTGTGGTGGTACCTAAAAAGAATGGCAAATGGAGGGTATGTGTAGATTATACTGATTTAAATAAAGCATGTCCCAAAGATTCATTTCCATTACCACATATAGATCAAATGATTGATGCCACTGCAGGTCATGATTTATTAAGCTTTCTAGATGCATATTCTAGTTATAATCAGATTAAAATGGATACCTCAGATGAGGAAAAAACTTCCTTCATTATGAACAGGGGGACTTACTATTATAAAGTTATGCCTTTTGGCTTGAAAAATGCTGGAGCCACCTATCAAAGGTTAGTGACTAAAATGTTCCAAGAACATCTTGAAAAGACGATGGAAATTTATATTGATGATATGTTGGTAAAATCAACACAAGCGGAAGACCATTTCCAGCATCTCTCTACTACTTTTGATATTTTACGCAGGTATATATATGAAGCTAAATCCAGAAAAATTCGCTTTTGGAGTGCAATCAGGTAAATTTTTGGGTTTCCTTGTATCGAATAGAGGAATAGAGGTAAATTGTGCTAAAATTAAAGCTATAGAAGAAATACCTTATATTTTAACAATTAAAAAAGAAGTTCAAAGACTAACAGGGAGAATAGCAGCTTTGGGAAGATTAATTTCTAAGTCTTCCGAAAAAAGTTTTAAATTCTTCTCAGTTATTAAAAAGTAGAATCAGTTCGAATGGACTGAAGAATGTAAATAATCCCTCAAGAATCTGAAGATTTATCTATCGAAACCATCGCTGCTTTCAAAGCCAAAAGAAGGGGAAAGATTGTACATCTACCTGGCTGTTTCATAAATTGTTGTAATTGCAGTACTTGTAAGAGAAGAAAAAGGTAAGCAATCACCTATCTCCTATGTAAGTAAAACTTTGCTAGATGATGAAACTAGATATCCACATCTAGAGAAGTTATCCTTGGCTTTAATAATGGCATCCAGAAAATTACGTCCTTATTTTCAATGTCATCCAATCACTGTCGTGACTTCATATCCTTTAAGAAACATCTTACATGAGCAAAAACTGCCAGGAAGGTTAGCCAAATGGGCCATAGAATTAAGTGTGCATGAAATAAAATATCAGCCTAGAACAACAATTAAGTCTCAAATATTAGCTGATTTTGTTGCTGACTTTAGCAACAGTATTACCCCTGAGGTAGAAAAAGAGTTACAACTCTTTAACGGAGTTAATCCAGGTCTATGGACCTTATTTACGGATGGCTTCTCCAATATAAAAGGTGCCGATTTATGCATAGTCCTGATATCACTCACGGGTGAAAAGATACAGCAAACTATTAAATGTTATCCTATAACTAACAATGAAGCAGAGTACGAGGCTGTCATTGCAGGCCTAGAACTAGCACGAGAACTATCAATTGAGCAAATCGTAATCAACAGCAATTCCCAACTGATGGTAAATCAAATGTAGGGGACTTACATCGCTCGAGAAACTCGGATGCAAAATTATCTTGAAAAGGCACGAGAACTTGTAAGACAGTTCAAAACATGGAAGGTAATACAAATACCTAGAGAGGAAAATGCGAAAGCAGATGCATTAGCAAATCTCGCAGCAGTTAAAGAAGTAACAAATAAAGACAACACAATTGTAGTCCATCTCTTCCATTCGGCACTCGACCAAGACAGAAACGAGGTAACTTTCAACAATTTAACTTGGGATTGGAGAACGAAATTCTCAATTTTTTGCAGAATGGTACCGCACCTGAAGACAAAAAAATAGCTCAAGCACTTCGCCGCAAAGCTGCACGATACTGTCTCATTCGCAATTCATTGTATCGCAAAATGTTCGGAGGACCCCTAGCTAAACGCCTCGGACCTAGTCAAACGGAGTTCGTGATAAGAGAAGTCCATGGAGGACACTGCGGAAATCTTTCGGGAGCAAGATCCTTGGTAAAAACCCTAATCAGAGCCGGGTATTATTGGTCTTAGATGGAAGAGGATGCTGAAAACTTCGTATCCAAATGCGATAGATTCCAGAGGTTATCCAATAATATGCATAGACCAGCAGAACTATTGCATCCAATCATATCACCATGGCCCTTCATGAAATGAGGGATATAGTGGGACCTCTTCCCCCAGCCAAAGGACATGTTCGATTTCTGCTCGTGCTTACCAATTATTTCACTAAATGGGTAGAAGCAGAAGCATTCAAACAGGTGCAGGAAAAGGAAGTTAAAATCTTCTTATGGCGAAACATAATATGCTGCTTTAGGATACCGAAGGAGATCGTGTGTGATAATGGCCCGCAATTTATAGGCTCTCAAATCACAGAACTCTTTGAAAGTTGGCAAATTAAACGGATTACCTCAACGCAATATCATCCAGTGGCTAATGGACAAGCTGAGTCAACAAATAAAATCATCATCAATAACATAAAGAAGCAGTTAGATAAAGCCAAAGGGGATTGGCCTGATGAATTACCAGCGGTATTATGGGCATACAGAACAACGTCAGAAACAGCTACGGGAGAAACTCCCTTCGCACTTGTTTATGGATCAGAAGCATTAATACCCGTGGAAATCGGCGAACCAAGCATAAGGGTTATAGCAGCTACGGAAGAGACAAATGATGATGAACACAAGACCAATCTGGACCTGCTCAAACCACGAAGGGAAGCAGCCTTAATACAGCTGGCAGCTCAAAAGCAAGTCATAGAGCGATACTACAACCGTAAAGCCCATCTCAGATACTTCAAGATTGGGGACTTCGTACTTAAAAAGGTCTTTCAATCAACAAAAGAGGCAGGAGCACGAAAACTAAATCCAAATTGGGAAGGACCCTATAAAGTCCGAGGCATAGCTGGGAAGGGCGCCTATGAGTTGGAAGCCATGGATGGCAGAGTTCTACCAACAAGCTGGAATGCCATCCACCTGAAGAAGTATTACTTCTAAGGAAAAGAAGTACCCCCGGTTAGGTATCACACGTTCGATTTTATTTTGAACATTTAAAAATTTTACTAACTTTTTTAGATGATAGGCATAAAGCTAACCCATCACCATATGATGATATTAGACCTGCAAAGACGCGAGGAAATAACACAATTCCCGGTCTAGGGTTACACTTTCTGATGCACGTTTTAAAAGGGTTAAGAAGTCATCATCTAAAAAACTATATACCTTCGAGTCCCGCACGTTTTTCCTTTTCAGGGAAAGGACCACAAAGAAGGAATAATCAAGTGCTCGAGATTTCATTCTTTAAAGATCAAACACTTGGGGGGACTATACAATATGGAAGGCTAAGACGAAGCAAAGAAGACTGTCGAAAGTCAAAGGTCGAGCCTGAAGATTCATTTACCCAGCAAGACAAGTGATACAAGCAAAATTAAAATAACTGAAGACTCTGGCATAAGACTCCAGTATAAAGCCTAAAATTCAAAAACCTTCGAATCATGTTCAGGTTAAAAGTCAAAGTATTAGCTACGAGGAATAAATGTACATCTTTATACTTATTCAAAACTATTGTAGCAAAAACAGTTAGGGGTAAAAGATCATCATCAGTGTACTCATTCAAAAACTGTTATGATTAAAAACAGTTACGAAATCTTTGTACTCATATAGAAAAATGTTATCAAATAAAACAGTTATGGATGAAAGATCAAAATCCTTGTATTTGTTCAGAAAACTGTTATCAAATAAAATAGTTACGGACAAGAAAACATTTCCATCGTACTTATTAGAAAATGGTTTCCAACAAAAATAGTTGCGGGTAAAACCCCCAATTTTTATAATAACTGTTACTAATGAAAAATAGTTGCTTCCTTGTATTAACTCGAAAAAACTATTACCTACGAAAAACAATTATGACATACAAGTGTATATCTAATCTGTTAAATAAAAACAGTTGCAACATGAGTCTTAGATGATAATCGTAAACACATGTAAAATGTCATGGAAGTTCAAACAAAAAACTTCCCTTAGAAGCATTTCTAAACATGTGAAATATTCTTATCACTCTATTGCATTATTATGAAGTTGAGACGTCTTCTTCAATAAGAATCAATCAAAAAGGGCCCTATCTCATAAATAAATCCTATCATATACAAAGGCTTATATTTTGTACAAACACCATGCCTACTATAAAGGTTCGAGTGATTTTAGCATTTTCACGCGAAAGTTTAGAGGTAAAACTAAAAACCTCAAAAAGCAAGACACGCAAAAGACATAAGAGTAAAACAGAAGCTCGAAACCAAAAAGTCATAAGTTTCATTCATATCATAAAGAGCGGCTAAGTAAGAACTAAGTACTAACTAGTACTTAGCCGCATATAATAATTACATTTTTGTGCCCCTAAGTTGTCAGTTGGGGACTTGAAAGATCCAAATTTACCCCCGATGAAGCTGGGGGTAACAACCAATCCAATAAAAAACAAGGAGAACCAATACTTTAATCTTCTTGTGGAGGAGGGGTGACTTCTTCATTAACAGATTGAACGGGAGCAACTTGAGGCGAAGAGGCACGAGCGGAAAAATTTTCACCATCAGATGGAGAAAGATTAAGACCTTGTTGAGTCTTCTCGATAGCCTCTTTGGTTTTAGATATTGCAGCGTTAAGGTCGAAAACTTCTTGACTCATCTCTGTCAATGTATCAAGGTGAGAATTCATATACGCCCAACTTACATCAACAGTAGCCGCTTCTTCAAGATCGTTATAATCTTTTGCCCAAACTTGAAGCTCGGCTTTTAACCCATCCTTCTCTGCTTCAGCAGCTTCATGTGCAGCCCTCAGAGGTACGATCGACTCCTCCAAAATTTGGACTCTATTTAATGCATTACGCAGTTCTTCTTGGGTCCGGGAGAGTGATTGTACGAGCTCGCCAGAATATTCCTCCTTCTGCCTTAGAAAATCCTTCAAGTTCCTAATCTTCTCCGAGGCTTGAGACAGTTGTTCAGCAAATGAGGATTCCAGGATGCTCTTATCCTTATCAGCCTGGTTTGAAGAAGCCTTCTCCACCGCTAGTTCCGTTGCCGTAATCCTCAGTTGTCTTTTCAAGGTACTCATCTCCTCCTCTAAGGCGTCCATATCAATTCTCAAGCTATCATACTATGCCCTTAGATTACCAAGATCAGCCTGCAATTCTCTTGTTTCCTGATCCGAATTCGAGATCCTCTTCATAAGCTCCATACCAATAAGGTTGATCTACAAGAAGCAAACCAATTAGATATGATAAATTATTTAGACATGGTAAAATTCACATGTGGAAATAGAATTGCACCGTACCTTCAAGGAGGTATGCACCACTTCATTGGCCAATGTAAGGGTTGTATGGCTAGCTAGCTTGGTTTTCTCCATGGGACCTATCAAAGGTTTGAGCCATACCTCGGGCTCACTCGTCTTCTTGAAAAGACTTCCCTCAGTTGGAACCTCTATCATCACCCTCCGCATCTCCCTGCTGGAAGACCCTACTTCCCTAATGGAAGGCATGGAAGCAGGCACGGATAAGACAACAGCAGGCACTGAGGGTTGGGGAACTGAAGAAGTCACGGGAAAAATAACAGCCACGGAATATTGAAGAATTGAGGAAACCATAGGTAAAGAGACGGCAGAAACCGTAATAGCTAATGGAGCGGAGGAAACACGAGGAACCGATGAAATATCTTCTCTTAAAGAGTCAAGAAAAACAGTAGCTAAAGGAACATCATCAGGAGCAAGATCAAAACATTCATGGAACAAGTACTCAACATAATCATGAACAGGGGACTGTGAAACGTTTTCAGAGGTTAAGGGTCTAACTGCAGACACGGAAGGCAAAATCATGGGTGTAGACTCATCGTCCAAAACCACCCGCCTTCTCGGTGACCTGTGCACCAAAGCACCCTCCTTTTCTTCTTCTTCTTCTTCTTCAGAACGGGACTCACCAAATTTCCTCTTCGAGGAAGACGAACTAACAATAATCTCTTGGTCCTGGGCCACTGACATCTTTAGAACAGACGAAGCAGACACCCCACGGGCAGAAAACCCTATCAAAGAGGGGAAGATTAAGCGAGAATATAAGCAGGCTCCAGCAAGAAAAGAAGTAAAAAACTTCACTTACCGTGGGTCTTTACATGCCAACCGTACTTCCGAGCGAAGTACTTCCAAGACCTTTCTTCTAATGGAGCGACAGACAATAACTTTTCTACCCAGTCACGGATACCGGAGACATTCTCAACAGTACCCATAATTGCTGGAAGAAGAAGAAATAGATACGGTGTTAATAAAACATCTCAAAGAAAAACAAATGCGAACCAAAAATGTACTTACGTGCACGATTCCACTTCTCATGGAAGGGAAGATTCTCTTCACCCACTAAACCAGCAGTAAGAATAGCGACATACCGGAGGTACCAACCTTTATCCTTGTCATCATCAGAGGTTACCAACACTCTCTTACTTCAAGCAGCTAGAGTAAAAACCCCTTGACGAAACAGGACAGGAGAGTAAAGATGAATAATAAGGTTTAAAGTAAAAAGAACTGAGGCTAAAGAAGCTAAACTCCTAAGACACGCGACCACTCGCCACACAAGCGGACCAACTTGTCCCAAATAAATATTGAAGAAATGACTGAACTCGATTATGACTGGATCAATGCGAGGTCTAAACCCTAGTGTAAAAGGATACGTATAAACAAAAGAATAACCCGTCTTATAAGACGTTATTCTTTGATTACTGTTCGGAACATAAACAGGGAAATCAGACCTCCAAGAACACTCCCTACGAACCAAGGAAATATGGCCCTCAGTAATAAGGGTTAGATACCTCTCAACATTGTCTAAAGAAGAAGACTGGTCTACAAGAATTGAGTTTTCCCTAGTAAAGATAAATTCAGCAGGAATAATTTCATCAACTTTGGGTTCACGAAGATGATCGTCTTTACCTCTAGATGAAGAACGAGAAGACCTAGCCCTAGGAGAAACTAAAGACCTAGTGGAAGGAGGAGAAATTATCTGAGAGGAAGAAGAACCTCTGGAAGGAGTGGATCCTAAACTCCTTAATCTACCGCCCCTCCGACTCTTAGTCGGAGCAGAAGAAGTTGTTAAGTTTTCCACATCTATTATTCTTTTAGGTTGATTTGATGAAGACATGTTTACAAAGGCAATGGAAAATTCTTTACAAATAAAGGAGACAAGTTATAAAATGTTTTGTGGAAGTAAAGAAAGGAAGAAGGGTATTTATACTTGAAGACAACCGTCAAAAATGGGAAAAATAATGATGAAAAGTCATAATTAAAGGTGTCACTTTGGGACTGATGCAGCCGCAAAAAGCCCTAAAAGGTGCCGAGTAAATACAGAACCAATCTGAGAAGGACACGTGGTATGAGCATTAAATAGAAGTGACAAACGACGCCTATGTTCATAAAAAGATGCGATGTTTCGAGGCAAAGCGGCGGCAAAATATTCCCTCCATAAATGAGTATCCACTTACCAAATATTAATCGTTAAATATATTGTAAGTGGGGGGACTATCTCTATTGGTAAAAAGAAGAGTCTCACACGTAAGACAACTCTTGACAATTCAGCCAGCTATGTGGACACAGGAGAACGTGACAGCTGGATGTGATACTTTGAAGAGGTACGGAACAAAGTGGCGCGATTCAATAAACCCTCAAGCTCATCAGCCACGGGAAACTCGCTCTAATCGAGACAAGGAATGGACACGATCAGAGTGAATCTGGACAGAGTTACGGGTAGATTCAGGAATCCCTAATAAATAGCTAAGACATTATGTAACCTTCACATAATAGTTATGGTTGGCCTTTGTAACGCCTCATTAATATAATACTTAGTCATTAATGAGCAATTATTTCAAGAACCAAACGTTATATTGAGAAACCTCCTATATAAAGGAAGGAAATAAAACTTGTAAGAACATTTGAACTTCGAATACAATCTACTTTGATTTTCTATATTTCTGATATATTTTCTATTCCTCGTCTCTCTTTATTTAGTATTATTTCCTTGATTATCAGTAACCCGTGTTCATCCTAAAAATAGCTTTGGTCAAAGAATTTAATTCTTTGGTTAAACACTACTGCCCAGGATGCAGGTCAGACATCAGCATTACATCATACATCGGGTACACTGCCTGTGGGTAGGGTCCAGCCTGTAACAGTAGCATCTGAGCCCAGACCAGCTGCGGACGGTGATTCTCAGAAGTTATTGCACAGATGGACTCGATTTCACCCTCCAGTCTTTGGGGGTGAGCGAGGCGAGGATGCCTAGGATTTTTTGGACAGGTGTAGGGACAGACTGCACAATATGAGGATATTGGAGTCCCATGGGGTGGATTTCACTACCTTTCAGTTAGAGGGCAAAGCTCGTAGGTTGTGGCAGTCATATACTCTCATCAGGCCAGTAGATTCTCCTCCTGTCACTTGGGGGCAGTTCACGCAGATGTTTTTGGATAGATATATCCCACCTTCCAAAAGGGAAGAGCTGCGGTATCAGTTTGAGCAGCTAGAGCAGGGTCAGATGTCAGTGACAAATTATGAGGTCAGATTTTCAGAGTTTTCTCGCCATGCACTCATGATCCTACCTACTGATGCTGAGAGAGTGTGGAGATTTGTGGCTGTATTGCATCCAGGTATTAGGGCCACCATGGCCCGAGAGGTGGAGATGGGTACTCCTTATTATCTAGTGGTGGAGATTGCTCGCAGGATCGAGGGGTGTCAATCGAGGAGCAGGGAGCAGGGGCAGCAGGACAAGAGGGATAGATTCTCCGGGGACTTCAGAGGTGCCCCAGTTAGGGGCAGAGGTCAGTTTAGTAGTAGTCAGCCTAGCAGGCCTTCATGTTCAGCACCTCCGCCACCTTCCTGAGGTGTTCCAGCGAGGCCTCAATTCAGCGCCATGCTAGAGCGTTCCTACCGCCCTCCAGCTATTCAGAGGTCACCCGTCGGGTATTCTAGTCATCAGAGATTCTCCAGTTCCTACTTCAGTGCAGAGGGTTCACATCGCTCTCCGTCCATTCAGGGTTGTTCTTCGGGGCAGCAGGCTATGGTACCTGGAGGTTATTACGAGTGTGGGGAGCCAGGTCATATGAGGAGGCATTGTCCCAGGTTTCGGGGCAAGGCAGTACAGCAGAGTTATCAGCCCATGGGTCCAGCACCAGCAGTCCGGCCACCTAGAGGTGGAGGACAGGTCGGCAGGGGTCGTCCTAGAGGTGGAGGCCAGTCAGGGGGAGGCCAGTCAGCTCCTGTTCACTCTGGTGGAGCTCAGTCTTCAGGTGCTCCGGCTAGATTCTATGCTATTCCGGCCAGATCAGATGCAGTGGCCTTAGACGCCGTGATCACAGGTATCATCTCAGTATATGGTAGAGAGGCTTCAGTATTATTTGACCCAGGATCCACCTATTCATATGTTTCAGCATTATTTGCCCATTTTCTGGATATTCCTCGTGATTCCTTGGGTTCTCCTATATAGGTGTCCACTTCTGTGGGCGATTCTGTGGTGGTAGACCGGATCTATCGATCTTGTGTGATCACCTTCTATGGGTTTGAGACCAGAGCGGACCTTTTATTGCTCGACATGGTCGATTTTGAGGTTATTGTTGGCATGGATTGGCTATCTCCTTATCATGTCGTGCTAGATTACCATGCCAATACAGTTACTTTAGCCATGCCTGAGTCGCCTAGGATGGAGTGGAGAGGTTCCTCAGTTAGTTCAGCCAACCGGGTTATTTCATTCCTGAAGGCTCGACATATGGTCGAGAAGGGTTGTCTGGCCTATCTTGCTTATGTGCGGGACACCACCACCGAGTTTCCGACGATTGATTCAGTGCCAGTTGTTCGAGAGTTTGCTGATGTATTTCCTTCAGACCTTCTGGGCATGCCTCCGAATCATGATATTGATTCTGTATTGATGTAGCTCCAGGCACTCAGCCTATTTCCATTCCCTCGTATCATATGGCTCCGAAGGAGCAGCTTGAGGAGTTGTTGGCTAAGAGGTTTATCAGACCGAGTATATCACCGTAGGGTGCTCCAGTTCCATTTTTGAAGAAGAAGGATGGGTCTACGCGGATGTGTATAGATTATCGTTAGTTGAACAAGGTCACCATTAAGAACAAGTATCCTCTGCCGCGCATCGATAATTTGTTTTACCAGTTGCAGGGTGCTAGGGTGTTTTCTAAGATTGATTTGCGATCGGGATATCATCAGTTGAAGATTCGGGCCTCAGATGTTCTGAAGACTGCTTTTCGTACGAGATATGGCCATTATGAGTTCCTGGTGATGTCTTTTGGTTTGGCTAATGCCCCAGCAGCATTCATGGAATTGATGAATAGGGTGTTCAGGCTGTATATTGATTCCTTTGTCATTGTCTTTATTGATGACATCTTGTTTTACTCACGTAGCCTGGGCTAGCACGAGCAGCATTTGAGAGTTGTGCTCAAGACTTTGCAGGAACAGGAGCTATATGCTAAGTTCTCCAAATGTGAGTTCTGGTTGGATTCTGTGGAATTTTTGGGGCATGTGGTATCCGGAGAGGGTATCAAGGTTGATCCTCAGAATATTGAGGCAGTTCAGAGTTGGTCGCGTCCTACTTCAGCTACAGAGATCAGGAGCTTTTTGGGCCTAGCAGGCTATTATCTCCAATTTGTGGAGGGGTTTTCTTTGGTTACAGCTCCATTGACTAGATTAACTCAGAAGAATGCGTCGTTCCATAGTCTGACGAGTGTGAGGCGAGCTTTCAGAAGCTCAAGGCGGCATTGACTTCAGCACCAGTTTTGGTATTGCCTTCCCGTTCTGGGATGTATATAGTGTATTGCGACGCTTCATGCGTTGGTTTGGGGTGTGTGTTGATGCATGATGGGAGAGTTATTGCTTATGCTTTGCGCCAACTGAAGGTTCATGAGAAGAATTACCCTGTGCACGACTTGGAGTTGGCAGCGATTGTTCATGCTCTTAAGATTTGGAGGCACTACTTGTATGGAGTGCCCTATGAGGTTTATAGAGACCACCGCAGCTTGCAGCACTTGTTCAAGCAGAGGGATCTTAATTTAAGGCAGCACAGATGGCTTGAGTTGTTGAAGGATTATGATATCACCATTCTTTATCATCCGGGCAAGGCAAATGTGGTAGCAGATGCCTTGAGCAGGAAGGCGGAGAGTATGGGTAGCTTGGCTTACATTGCAGCAGAGGAGACCTCTAGCCTTGGAAATTCAGTCCTTGGCTAATCGCCTAGTGAGATTAGACCTTTCAGAGCCTCGTCGAGTTCTTGCACATGTGGTTGCTCAGTCTTCGTTATTGGGGGAGATTAAGGCTCAGTAGTATGATGATCCGTGTTTGGCAGAGCTACGGGAGACAGTGGTTCAGGGTAGGGCCAAGGAGGTTACTATTGGCGAGGATGGTGTTCTGAGACTTCAGGCCCATTTATGCGTTCCTAATGTTGATGGCCTGAGGGAGAGGATTCTAGAAGAGGCACACAGTTCTCGGTATTCTGTTCATCCTGGTGCTACAAAGATGTATCGTGATTTGAAGCAGCAGTTCTGGTGGAGGCGGATGAAGAGGGACATTGTGGGATATGTGGCTAGGTGTCTTAATTGCCAGCAGGTTAAGTATGAGCACCAGAGGCCAGGAGGCCTACTTCAGCAGATGCCCATTCCTGAGTGGAAGTGGGAGCGCATCATTATGGACTTCGTGGTTGGGTTACCTCGGACATTGGGGAAGGTTGACGCGGTTTGGGTCATTGTGGGTAGATTGAGCAAATCGGCGCATTTCATTCAAGTGGCTACTACATATACTTCTGAGAGGCTAGCCCAGATCTACATTCGGGAGATAGTCTGGTTCCACGGTGTCCCGGTGTCCATTATATCAGATCGAGGTCCTTAGTTCACCTCGCACTTCTGGAGAGCATTGCATAGTAGGATGGGTACCCAGATAGACCTCAGCACAACATTTCACCCTCAGACTGATGGTCAGTCGGAGCATACAATTCAGATATTGGAGTACATGCTCAGGGCATATGTGATTGACTTTGGAGGTTAGTGGGACCAGTTCTTGCCTTTGGCCGAGTTTGCTTACAATAATAGTTATTAGTCCAGCATCAAGATTGCTCCATTTGAGGCCTTGTATGGTCGGCGATGTCGTTCTCCTATCGGGTGGTTTGAGCCATGCGAGGCCAAGTTATATGGCACCGACCTAGTGAGGGATGCTTTGGAGAGAGTGAAGTTGATTCAGGAGAGGCTCCGCACAACACAGTCTAGACAGAAGAGTTACGCGGATCATAGGGTGCGTGATGTATCATTTATGGAGGGAGACAAGGTTCTGTTGAAGGTCTCACCGATGAAGGGTATTATGAGGTACGGGAAGAAGGTCAAGCTGAGCCCACGGTTTATAGGTCCATTCGAGGTGTTGAGACGAGTTGGGGAGGTTGCTTATGAGCTAGCCTTACCTCCCAGTTTATGAAGAGTTCATCTGGTCTTTCATGTGTCCATGCTCCGGAGGTATCACGCCGACTTCTCTCACCTGGTTTATTTCAACACTTTTCAATTGGATGAGAGGTTGGGCTACGAGGAGAAGCCAGTTGCTATTATTGATAGACATGATCGCCAGTTGAGGTTCAAGAGAGTTTCTGCCGTAAAGCTCCAGTGGAGGGGCCAACCAGTCGAGGAGGCGACTTGGGAGTCCGAGGAGGACATGCGGAGCAGATATCCGCACTTATTCAGCACTTCAAGTATGATTCTAGACCCGTTCGAGGATGAACATTGTTTAAGAGGTGGGGAATGTAACGACCCACCGGTCATTTGTGTTATCGGTCCTTGTTACCCTAATTGAAACTTCCCATAATGGTTTATCGTAATTTATGACTTGTGGGGACGGGTGGTTCGGGATTCGGAAGTGTTTACAACACTATAGGAACACTTAGTTCCTTAAGGTTGGCCTTTTTGGCCAAGTTTAACTTCGGTCAGCATTTTGAGTAAACGACCTCGGAATCGTGTTTCAACGGTTCCAATAGCTCCGTATGATGATTTCGGACTTGGGTGTATGTTCGGAACAGGTTTTGGATGACCCGAGGGTGTTTCGGCGCCTAATATTGAAATAGGAATTTCCTTAAGTTTGAAATTTGGTTTGAAACGTGTTTTTGTGTTATCGAGGTCCGAATGGAATTCCGAGACCGGGAATAGTTCCGTTATGTCATTTATGACTTGTCTACAAAATTTGGTGGCATTCCGAGTAGTATAGGTCGGTTCAGCGTATTGTTATCGAATTCAAGAACTTGAAGTTCTTAAGTTATGATTCTAGGGGTTTTGGGATTTGATTTTGAGTTTTAGCGTTGTTTTGATTGTTCTGAAGGCTCGAGCGAGTCCGTATTATGATTTGGGACTTGTTGGTATATTTGGATAGGGGCTCGGGTTGGCCCAGGTACCTCTCGGATACCAAACGAGGCCAAAAACCAGTTGTTGGTGCACCTGTTCTGGTGTGACCGCAGGTGCGGTTGCCCAGTCGCTGGTGCGACCCCCAGGTGGGCTGCCTAGTCATCGCAGGTGCGGGCCCTTTCCCGCAGGTGCGGGGCCGTAGGTGCGGACTCCTGCCCGCAGGTGCGAGCCCAGGCCAATGTTCCATTTTTCGCAGGTGCGAGACAGCAGGTGCGGAACCACTGTTAGGCAGTGTGTTTCTTTAAAACACGGGATTTGTTCACTTTCTTCATTTTCTTTTCACCATTGTCGACCTAGGAAGCTTGGAAAAGGGCCAATTCACCTAGCTACTGAAGAGGTAAGTAAATTCTACCCTAGTATTAGTTTAATACATGAATTACTAGTTAAGTTAACTACTTAATTAGTGAAAAATCAAGAATTGGGTAGTAACCTAGGACTTTTGAGAAATTAGGGAATTACCCGTGAATTGGCTATGAAATCATACAAAAATCATGTATTAACAATCCTTAGGTTATGGGTGAGTGTTTCCTTCGTGAATTTTCGGAATCCGAGCGTGCAGGCCCGGCGGTGAATTTTGGGATTTCTTCAAGAATGATGAATTTACTAAACAAGTAGGAGAATTTCCATACTTTGAGCATATATTGATATATTTGTATAACATTTGGCTATTTTCGAGTCCTCGGGTGTAGAGTTCGGAGTTTCGGGTGCGTTCTTGGTCCGGGAAGTAGATTCGACACGAGGTGAGTCTCCTTTCTAATCTTGTAAGAGGGAATTGTCCCCATAGGTGATCTAAATGCTATGTGTTGTTGTTTGTGGGGGCTACGTACGCACGAAGTGACGAGAGTCCGTACGTAGCGGCTATTATCTCTATGGACGGGTAGTTAGACTCACATCATGCCTAGTATTCTTTCCTGTAATGTATTATATGTTATGAACTCATGTTATATGTAGTATCTGTCACACCTCCCTCTTCACCAGTAAGGCGTAATAAGGGAGTTTTTCCACTTTAAGTGACATAATCAAAATGGGATTATTTATTTATTTAGAGTCGCCACTTGGGATAATTATATGGTGTCCCAAGTCACCGGTTTAAATCCCAAATTGAGGAAATTTGACTCTGTTCTAAAGTCTGCGAAATCAGAAGACCGGGTAAGGAATTATGTTAACCCGGGAGAAGGTGTTAGGCATTCCCGAGTTCCGTGGTTTTAGCACGGTCGCTTTAATCATACCTGACTTAATTAAATTGTTTAATTACGTATTTTAGAACCTATGTGTATTTTATCTATTACTGCTTTTTAAATTACTTGATTATTTGTAATTATAGAATTATCTTGAACGAGTCACGCGTACGTGTACTCATTTCATTCGGTGTATCAAGAATCATGTCACGCGTACGTGTACATAATTCACAACACTTAATTATTTAAGAAAAAAAAAACTTGGCCGAAGTCGCGTGAACGCGTACCTTGATAAATTTTAAAAATTGTATTATGTCACGCGAACGTGTACTCAATCACGATGATAGATTAACCTGCACCTAAAGCATTTTCTACGAATATTCATTTTTAAGTCGTACTTGTGTTACACGAACATCTATACAATTAGTAACACTTTATTAATATTAAGATTATTTGGCCAAAGTTACGCGAATGTGTACCTTGGTTTTAAGTTTAAAAATCATAACTATGTCACGCGAACGCGTACATAATCACAATAATTTATCTATTAAATACGTCACACAATTCTTCTCAAATCCAAACAAAGAAGGCACCACGCATACGTTGCATTTTTATAATGTCATTAATTGGACCTTTCTTATAAATTCTAGCATAATCAACCATTTGTGCAAAATATCATCTATCTTGTGACTAAAACTTTATAGAAGTGGAATTGATATTGATATATGTGCAGAAAAGAAAAAAAAATTTGTTAGTATTCTACATGGAAGAAAGTGTTAAAAATAGACAACTTATGACAAAGATGCGTTCGGTCAATTGCTATCTAAACAGAGATGTTTATCATTATACTAACAAACACAAATGAGTAAGCATTTATCACAAAGAAACGTTAAACATGTTGTAAACAAACAAAAAAAAAATTAAATTAAAACTAATAACATACTCATTAGAAATGTGACATTTTATTCAACTCAAAGTCACTCAACAAAGACATCAACACAACGTTCTAACCAGGAAGAGTAGTAGAGGAAAAAAAATAACCTTTAGCAAGAAAGATCTGAATCAATTTGCTCAAAACCAAAAGCTGACCAAGACCATGACTCCGGAACCTCGACTTCGAAGTTTGACGGAACTCGAAAAACCTCGGACGGAACCTCAATTGCACGAACTCCGATAGATCTCAAACTCAATCACCCGACTCCTCTATTTTACCAGGAGTGTGCAAAACATCTTCCATTTTTAGATAACTATTAAAGAACCAATTTACTTGAAGACAAAAATTTGGTCTTTAAGAAGGAGACAAGAGACAGAATTTAGGAAATAGAGAAAAGTGTATAAATTCTTTAGGAAAATGACCGTGGAAGGGATATTAAGGAAAGAGGAGTCAATTGGCAAAAATGGTCACAAAAAGACTCCTGAGAGGATGGTGCAGCAATGAGGTGGTAAGGGGGGGGGATGCTTCCGTTTTTGTTCTCCGATGCCTCCCCAATTGTCTTCTTTTCTCGCGTCCCTGATTTCTACTTTTGCCGTCCTCTTTTTTCTTTTTCTTTTTTTGTGTGTATGTTTATTTATAGTATAACATATGTGTGGGTTAATATTGAGAGGAGTGGGGAAAGTGGAGAAAGGATATGAAGCAGTGGGTTGAGGGAGTTAGGAAAAATAGGGATTATGGGTGTATAGGTAGATTACTAAGATTAGAAGAGACCGAGCCTTGGTTTTTGGCAGCCTACATATCCCGGGTTATAAGGGAATCAGGTCCCGTGTAGTTCAAGTGAAAGCTGACTGATAGAGTATGCTTAGATGGAGAGACGAGTGAAGTTCCGTCGAGGTTCCGATCCGCAGTTCCGACTATTACATCAAACTGAAAAGAAAATTACATACTCTTGAAA
>ML427919.1:0-14405 GCA_005239525.1 Nicotiana knightiana
TCCGTGCTTGGCAGAGCTACGGGAGACAGTGGTTCAGGGTGGTGCCAAGGAGGTTACTATTGGTGAGTATGGTGTTCTGAGACTTCAGGTCCGTTTATGTGTTCCTAATGTTGATGGCCTGAGGGAGAGGATTCTAGAGGAGGCTCACAGTTCGCGGTATTTTGTTCATCCTGGTGCTACAAAAATGTATCGTGACTTGAAGCAACATTTCTGGTGGACGCGTATGAAGAAGGACATAGTGGGGTATGTGGCTAGATGTCTTAATTTTCAGCATGTCAATTATGAGCACCAGTGGCAAGGAGGTCTACTTCAGCAGATGCCCATTCCTGAGTGGAAATGGGAACGCATCACGATGGACATCGTGGTTGGATTACCTCGGACTTTGCGGAAGGTTGACGCGGTTTGGGTCATTGTGGATAGGTTGACCATATCGGCGCATTTCATTACAGTGGCTACTACTTATACTTCCGAGAGGCTGGCCCAGATCTACATTCGGGAGATAGTCTGGCTGCACGGTGTGCCGGTGTCCATTATATCAGATCGAGGTCCTCAGTTCACCTCGCACTTCTGGAGAGCATTGCATAGTGAGTTGGGCACCCAAATAGACCTCAGCAGAGCATTTCACCCTCAGACTGACGGTCAGTTGGAGTGTACAGTTCAGATATTGGAGGACATGCTCAGGGCATGTGTGATTGACTTCGGAGGACGGTGGGACCAGTTCTTGCCTTTAGCCGAGTTTGCTTACAATAATAGTTATCAGTTCAGCATTGAGATGGAACCATTTGAGGCTTTGTATGGTCAGCGATGTCGTTCTCCTATCGGGTGGTTTGAGCCTGGCGAGGCTAAGTTATATGGCACCGACCTGGTGAAGGATGCTTTGGAGAAAGTGAAGTTGATTCAGGAGAGGCTCCGCACAGCACAGTCCAGATAGAAGATTTACGCGGATCAGAAGACGCGTGATGTATCATTTATGGAGGGAGATAAGGTCCTGTTGAAGGTCTCGCCGATGAAGGGTATTATGAGGTTCGGGAAGAAGGGCAAGCTGAGCCCAAGGTTCATAGGTCCTTTCGAGGTGTTGAGGTGAGTTAGGGAGATTGATTATGAGCTAGCCTTACCTCCCAGTTTGTCAGGAGTTCATCCGGTCTTTCATGTATCCATGCTCCGGAGGTACTACGTCGACTCCTCTCACATGGTTGATTTCAGCACTATTCAGTTGGATGAGAGGTTGGGCTACGAGGAGGATCCAGTTGCTATTATTGCTAGACAGGATCACCAGTTGAGGTCCAAGATATTTTCTGTTGTGAAGGCCCAGTGGAGGGACCAACCAGCCGAGGAGGCGACGTGGGAGTCCGAGGAGGACACGCGGAGCAGATATCCACACTTATTCATCACTTCAGGTATGATTCTGGGCCCGTTCGAGGATGAACGTTTGTTTAAGAGGTGGAGAATATAACGACCCGACCGGTCGTTTTGCGTTATCGGACCCCGTTCCCCTAAATGAAACTTCCCGTAGCGGATTGTAATGATTTATGACTTGCGAGGGCAGGTGGTCCGAGATTCGGAAGTGTTTAGAGTAGTATAGGAGCACTTAGTTCCTTAAGGTTGGCCTTTTTGGCCAAGTTTGACTTCGGTCAACATTTTTAGTAAACGACCTCGGAATCGAGTTTCGACGGTTTCGGTAGCTTCATATGATGATTTCGGACTCGGGCGTAGTTCGGAATGGGTTTTGGATGACCCGGGAGCGTTCCAGCGCCCAATATCGAAATAAGAGTTTCCTTAAGTTCATATTGTGGTTTGGGACGTGTTTTTGTGTTATCAAGTTCCGAACAGAATTCCTAGACCGAAAATAGTTCCGTTATGTCATTTATGGCTTGCTTGCAAAATTTGGTGTCATTCCGAGTAGTATAGGTCGATTCGGCGCATTGTTAGCAGATTCAAGAACTTGAAGTTCTTAAGTTTTATCTTAAGGGGTTTTGAGGTGTGATTTTGAGTTTTAACATTGTTTGAAATGTTCTGAAGGCTCAAGCGAGTCCGTATTATGATTTGGGACTTGTTAGTATACTTGGACGGGGGCTCGGGTTGGCCCAGGCGCCTCTCGGGCACCATACGAGGCTAAAAACCAGCTAAGCAATTGTTGGTGCACCTGTTCTGGTGTGACCGCAGGTACGGTTGCCCAGTTGCAGGTGCGGGATCGCTCTTTCGGTCCCAGCCTCGCAGGTGTGACCTCAAGATGGGTTGCCATCTTCTCGCAGGTGCGGGCCCTTTCCCATAAGTGCGGAGCGCTGGTGCGGACTCAGTTCCGCAGGTGCGAGCCCATGCCCCTTGTCCCAGTTCCGCAGGTGCGAGCCTTTACTCGCAAGTGCGAGACCGCAGGTGCGGTCCTTGAGCCGCAGGTGCGGAACCACTGAAGGCAGTGAGTTCTTTAAAACACGGGAATTCTTCATTTTTCTCCATTTCTTCCCACCATTAGAGACCTTGAGAGCTTGGAAAAGAGCCCCACGACCTAGCTACTGAAAGGTAAGTGAATCCTACCCTAATGTTAGTTTAATGCATGAATTCCTAGTCAAATTAACTACCTAATTAGTGAAAATGAAGGATTTGGGTAGTAACCTAGGGCTTTATGAAAAATTTAGGGAATTACCCGTTAATTAGCCATGAAATCATACAAAAACCACATATTAACGATCCTTAGGTTATGGGTAAGTGATTCCTTCGAAAAATTTCCGGAATCCGAACATGTGGGGGGGGTGTATTTTGCGATATTTCAAAGTAGGCTAAAATGGTTAAGTAAATAGGGAAATTTCATGCTTTTGAGTCTAAATTAATGTATTCATGCAACTTTTGACTAGTTTTGAATCCTTGGGAGACGAGTTTGGAGATTCGGGTGCATTCTTGACCCAGAAAGTAGGTTCTACACGAGGTGAGTCTCCTTTCTAACGTTGGAAGAGGGAATCGTCCCCATAGGTGATTACAAATAAGTGCATGTACTTATTTGTGGGGGCTACGCGCGTACGAAGTGATGAGAGTCCGTGCGTAGCTACTGGTATGTTGTGTTGGGTAGTTCTAAGACTCACAAGCATGCTTTTATGTGCCTTACATGTGTCCCTAAATGTATTTTGAGTTGCGTAGCATCCTTGAATTGGTATGAGAGTATTAGGAAGTTATGTTCAAAAATTATATTGCTTAAGTTCTTTCTTTTACGTATAATCTCTGTTAAATCCCTAAATATTGATAATTTTGTGTATGTATACAGCACCTGCGTCGCATGTATGATTCGCAAGCGGGATAGCCCTACAATTATGTCAACTGCGTCGCATGTTTGATTCGTGAGCGGGGTAATAGATGCATCTATGGTTCGAGTCATTCGACCCTAGGCAGTGAACATTTATTTTCGCGACGCTTCGGTCGTACGCTTTCGGCATACAATGTGCTATCTAATTTACTGGGAGTTTAAACTGTTTCATGTGAAAAGGGAATTTAGTACATTATATGCTAGTGAGACATGCAAAGGTAATTACAATTATACTTGATATTTTATGTCTTTGTGATTACTACGACTGTTATGCCTGCCTAGTGCTTATTAAATTATGTTATTTGGATTTTGACCCTAGTAAGTATCACGTCTACCTCTCGTCACTACTTCTTCGAGATTAGGCGGGATACTCACTGGGTACATATTTATTTATGTACTCATGCTACGCTTCTGTACTTAATTGACAGGCTCTGAGGCAGGTGCATCTGGGTATTCATCCGGAGCTCGTCCCTGACGTATATTTGGCGTGGACTTCTCGGTGAGGTGCTTTCCTTGACGTTTTTCTCTGGCAGCACCTTGGAGTTCCTCTTTTCTTTTGCTATGTCTGTATTACTTTTCTTCAGACAATAGGGCAAACTTGTACTTTCTTTTGGATACTCGTTTCTACTAGATGCCGGTAGAACTGTGACGCCAGTTCCTGGCATGCCCACGTAGTGGATATTCTATTCTTTTGGGTTGTAATTATTGGTGGTGATTACTATATTTAGTACTCACTTTTGGTTGTCCAAGTCATTTGTTTACTTCGAAATTTGAAATCTAAAGGAAAAACCTCTCAAGTATGGAAAATTGTTTTATGAATTAAAAAGGGATCACTAGTAAATTTTCCTAACATCGGAGTTGGGCGCCATCGCAACCTAAATTGGGATTTGGGTCGTGACAGGTCCACTAGGAGGTGGGACGGTTTGGGGAAGACTAGGGGCGGAGTTGGACGGGCGCAGGCCTTTTTTGGTGACCGGTGCCCTAGAATTCGGTTAGCCCGGTTACCCACTATCGGGTTTTTACCAGGCTACAACTCGGTTACCGTTAGACTTTTTTTTTCTTTTTTTGACCGTTACCAATTGTCAAATTCAAAAATGATCGTAGGCAACGATCATTTTTTGCATTTTTGGCCATTTCGGCCTACCTCTTAAGAAAATAGCTCCCCCGCCCCTAATAATTGATAAATTATAATATTAACCTCTTAAAAACTATAAATACCCCATATATTCTTCATTTTTTCTCACAATGTACTCTCTTATTACTCTAATTATCTCTTGATAATATTGCTTATTGCTCTCAAGTTCTCAATTACTTATTATTTCAAGTTTCTTCAAATATTTCTACTTTAGCCACTACAAAATTATAATTATCAAATATCAAGTATTCAAGTGAAGTGTGGTATCAATATCATCAAATATCAATTGAAGTGTGATATCAAATTTAGTGTGGCATTCGGAGTCCTAGTACACTCGTGCCATCTCTTTCTCTTCTTTGGTGTATATTTTTATTTTTATTATTTAGAATTATTAATTTAGTTTTTGATTTAATTTACATAATGGATATATTTAGAGCAGTCAAAAAAATGTGTATTAGTAGGGGTGGTAGTAGTAAGAATAAAAATCCTAAAAGATCAAGAGGTGGTGTTGGTTCTTCTAGTAGCTTTACACATATTTCTGAAAGTTCACCTGAAAATTTAAATGTAGATTATGAGCAACTTCAAGAAGATTGGTCAATCACCTAATAATCTTGAAACACCACCACCTACACCTTGTATTACTAGTCAAAATACTAGGGGTGGAGGTCGTGGTAATATAGATAGGCCTCCCCTCCCTATTAAGAAGAATTGAAGATTAAGAAGTAAATGTTGAATTTTTTTTGAAAGACCAGAAGAGGATAAATTTTTTGTAAGATGTCAAATTTGTAAGTAAGTTTATAAATATGAGACCGGAGGTTAGTAGGGGGAACGGGTCAACTTCGTAGGCACATGGTAGATAACCACCCTATGGAATGAGGTGCTGATGAGGAAGGTGGACAACACAAACTTAACACGGGTACTGGCGATTTAATGGGTAAATACGATATAGTGAAAGATCGAGAAGAATTAGCTAAAATGATTATTTTAGGTTGTTTACCTTTTAGTTTTGCTGCTTCACCACTTGTTACTTATATTCTAAGAAATTATAACCCTTTGTTTAAATGTATTCCTAAAAATACTTGTAGAGCTGATATCTTTAGGCTTTTTGGATAATATCTTACATATATCTGTTATTTGTTCGCTAGTCTTTCTTGTAGAGTTTCTCTTACTCCTAATATTGGTCGTGTTGTTAATGAAAATGATTATTTGATTGTTACATGCCATTGGATAGATGATAATTTTTGTATGCAAAAACGTATAGTTACTTTTAAATATGATGAAGATCAAAATTATATTGGTGCATTTATAAGCAATACTATTCATGAAGTTTCTATATCTTACAATCTTTCTGAAAAAGTTTTGTGTATGTTATTTGATAATGCTTCTAACAACATATCTGCTATTGCACTATTAAAATTGCATCTATACCCACCACTTCCTGAAATATTCATATGAGGTGTGCATGTCATATTTATAATTTAATTATTAAGAGTGGTCTTGAATTATTTAGAAATGAGATCACTTTAGTTAGAAGAGCTTTGGTTTAATCCAAGGAAATAATAGAAGTGCTAGATTAAATGCATTTAAGAATAAATATGTACAATATGGACTAAAACCAAGACTTATGCCAGGAGAAATAGTTACTAGGTAAAATTATACTTATTTATTCTTAAGATGTTGTTATAAATATAAAATGCTTATAACTGAAGTTGTTAATTCTCATTGTACCGATTCTAACCGTTTGTTAACATCTAGAACTTGGGATGTCAAATTTTACAAAAAATTTACGTAGCTACACTTGACTGTTCTGGAGCTTATTATCCTACTATTGCAAATGGTTTAGTTCATATTGCTGAAATTTCTCTTTTACTCCATAATTTCAAGAAGAAAGAAGGATATAGTTCTGTTGTTGAATCTATGCTAGAAAAAATTAAGAAATATTTCTATCCAATTCCCCCTATTTACCTAGTTGGTGCTATTTTAAACCCTTCAATCAAAATAGCCGCTTGTCGCCAAGTAATCACTGTTTTATATGTTTATATGGATATTGGACCAACTGAAACCCCTGATGTTGAAACTTGTATTTCTGATGTACACAAACATTTACAAACTTTATATAATTATTATGCTAACATTGTTGATGCTTCTATTGCTGTAGATAAAAATATTCCTTCAAGTTCAGTTTCAACATCTGCATCCAGTGCTTTGGAGAATAATGATGGTGTTGAAGATTATTTGATTTGGTCTACACTAGGAGAGCATCAATAAACCAATAGCATGAATATTGATGAACTCCAATTCTATTGGAAAAAGTCACAAGAGCACCGCAGAAAGGAATTTCTACCGATGGGTTGGTGGAGGATCAACTCAAATCAATTCCTTGTTCTTTCAGCCATGGCTCGAGACGTAATGTGTCGATTTAAACAGTTGCATCAGAGAGCGCATTTAGACAGCAACTAAGAGCTACTCGTCATTCATTGGGTAGCAACGCTTTGAAAGTTCTAGTGTGCTTCAGGATCGGATAAGATCAGAACGGAGAAATCAAGCACGTGAAGAGGTAGATAAAACGGAGGACCAAGAAATTTGAGGTATAATGGTTTATTGTTCCGATTCAAGTAATGTCGGAAATCAAGAACCTCATGTTGACATGAAAGAACTTACAAAAATGATGCAGAGCATGTGATGTACTCTTTCTTAATTTTTATAATTATTGTAAACTTTTAATTTGCAAGTTCAAAAATAAAAAAAATCAAAATACAACTTGCAAATTAATTTGAATTATATTATTTATTATTCAATGAAAATACAAAATGAAAGCCTTCGGAGTTTTATCCTTACATTTTGGTCTTATTAAATAATTTTTTGCAGCACTTACTTTCACTTTTAAAATTTTAAAATTCAAATTTTAAATTTAAAACTATAAACTTTAAATTTTTAAAGTTTAATTTTATGCCTTAGAATACTTATTTCCTTAATTAAAAGTTTGCAAATACTTAAGTATCAATTACATTGAATAAGACAAAACATAATATACTAAGAAAAAACTCGGCCCAGTCTGAACCCGCTAATCCCGGACCCAGACATGCCCTAATTAACCTGGAAAATTCCAATCTGTTAGCAGCCCATTTAATCAGTCAACTATCCATCCCGGACCACTAATCGGACGGGCTTTTTTTTATTCGTGTCAAGCACGGACCAGCCCATCCTATAAACAAGTATAGTTTAGGTTCACTTTAAATTATTGGGTGATTAATTATTTCAATTGTTTTGCAATTACTACTTTGATGGGTTTATTCTCAAATTTTATCCTTTATATTTAATTTCTTATCTTCCGCATTTAGATTCATATCACACCTTCATCTGAAAGGCCTACAAACATAACTTATACTCAAATACTCATAGTCTATATAATTAATATACACTTTTATACAATGTACACTCTGGTAATGGAGAAGACGACATTGTGTATATGTATAATTTTTATATTCGAAGTGTATAATGTATAAGAAGTGCATAATCGATGAGTTTAGACTATACTAAGTATAAATTTTATTATATACTATACTTAGTGTAACGACTCGACCAGTCGTTTTGAGATCTACCACATCATTCAGTGGTTTAAGGCCTTGAGTAGCTTCACTTCAGGTATTATGACTTGTACATGTGGTCTGAATCGAATTCCGGGAAGTTCGGAGTGGTTACTGAAGGAAAATTCTCATTTCGGAAGCTTTAAGTTGGAAGAGTTGACCAAGGTTTGATTTTTTTTAATAAACGACCTTAGAATCGGGTTTTGAAGGTTCCAATAGGTTCGTATGATGATTTCGAACTTGGGCATATGTTCGGGTTGAGTATCGGACTATCTGGGAGCATTTTCGATGCCCGTTGTGGAAAAATTGGCATTTTGAAGGTTTTAGAATTTCTTACGTTTGTTTTGAAATGAATTTTGGTGTTATTGATGCCCGTTTAGGGTTCCGAGCCTTGGAATAAGTTCGTATCATGATTTGTGACCTGCACGTAAAGTTTGGCATTATTCCGAAATGTTTAAGTGTAATTCGGACGCGTTCGGCAAAGTTTGAATGTTTGAAAGTTTAAAGAAAGGTTTTGATCGTCGATTCGTAGTTTTGATATTGGTTGGCGTGATTTGAGGATCCGACTAAGTTTGTATCGTATCTTGGGATGTGTTTCTATATTTGGTTAAGACCCCAAGTGGCTCGAGTGAGTTTTGGGCGGGGTTCAGATCGATTTGAGCCTTGTCGAAGTTGTTGAAATTTTTGTTTTTCTAGTGCAACTGCTCCTGCGAAGCCTTGATCGTAGAAGAGACTTCGCAGAAGCGACTTGGGCGTGTGGTCGCAAAAGAGAAGAGGAGCAGCACACCTGTGTATGCGCAGTAGCCACGCCACTGCCACAGGTGCGAGGAAATGGGCAGATGCGTGAGGCAGTGTCACACTTGCGATTGCCCATGAGCGGAAGAATTTTTGTAAGTGCGATGGGCTGTTGGTAGTGGACTTCCGCAGGAGCAAGATTTTTCTTGCAGAAGCGAGCTCATATGCACGTAAATTCGTCTGCAGGTGCGATGATCGCTGGGCAGATGGCCTTGTTAAGTACATGAGTTTGGCTCATTTTCATTTCGTTTCTTCCATGGGAGTCGGCCTTGGAGCGATTTTGGAGCCATTTTCATCGTCATTCATAAGGTAAGTAATTTCTACAAGTTGTGAGTTAAATATACAGATTTGGGCTTGTAAACACATGAAAAATTATGAAAATTGTGGGATTTCAAGAGAAAACCTAGAAATTAGTATTTTTAGATTTTAACCATGATTTTGGAAATAGAATTAGGAGTAAATCATATATATGAGTTCGTGAGGTCATGGGTACAGTTTATCTTTGAAATTTTTTGGAATATGGGCACATGGGCCTGAGGGTTGACTTTGTTGACTCTTTGAGCGGAGTTGGGAATTGTTATAAATTAATTAATTATGAGGCTGGGGCATATTTTTATTGGTTTTCATGATTGTTTGACTAGTTTCGGATCGATGGGCATTTGGTTTGAGTTGTTAGAGAGGTGTTGGAGCCGGTTATGGAACTTCGGAGCGAGATAAGTCTCCTGTCTAATCCTATGAGGTGGACCCGTAGGTGTTATATTCTTATGTGCTACATGTTGTGGGAGCTACACACGTATGAGGTGACGGGTGTCCGTATGCATGCTAGAAATCCTGATTATGTTCGGGTAGAATTAGGTTCACACCATTCTATAATTGTACCATTTGAGTTATCTTTGCTCGTCTAATTCCTTTATTTCGCGTTATGACTTGAGACTAGACTTGCATTGGGTGACAGACTCGCTATTGTAGAGATGTGACGAGCTACTTGATAATCCGCGGAATAATTTGTGCTTCCCTTATGAATTCTTCTCCCGTTGTGCATTTTCATTAAAAAAAACTTCTCTAAATTTCATAACTCACACGTGACAATTCGTGAATGGGGTCAAGGACCCGTTAAATCCTCTTACTCTAATGGGATCGGGTCGTTCGCCTCGGTAGGACTATGTACCACACTCTTATGGGAGCGAGTCGTTCGCCTCGGCAGTATAATATATGCATCTATCATTCGTGTCATTTGATCCTCAACAGTGCACATATTATTATGTGATCGATCCATACGCCTAGGCATTTATATAACTACTTTTATGGGATCGGATCGTTCGCCTCAGCAGCGTCGTGCGTACTATTTGGCAAGAAGTCATCGTGTCCGTGAGTTTTCCTAATTTGAGTTGTGACGATCTATCCGGTGGGGACCATTTTGTATATATATACACTCCGGTTGAGGAGGTGACCGATAATTGAGGGCTTACATTTACTGTTTAGAGGAGGATCGTGTCACGTGCTTAAATTTGTTTACACCATTTTTACCCTGCCTCTCACTTGCTTACTTTCTATTGTACTTGAATTATTGAACCACTAGTAAATGTTGATGTCGACTCCTCGTCACTACTTCTCAGTGTTAGTCTAGATACTTATTGAGTATGCGTTGATTTACGTACTCATGCTACACTTGCTGCATTTTTTGTGCAGGTATATATATATTTTTAGTGGTCTTTTGGGCACAGAGGCGCGACTATTGTGGGAACTTTTTGGTGAGCTGCATTCAATGTTACGGTCCGCAGCATACAGAGTTTCCATTAGAGTTATTTACGTTTCGCTGTCTAACTTGTATTTCAGACATATGTTGTATTTTATTATATTTCTCGGTAGATGCTCATGCACTTGTAACACCGGATTTTGAGGATTCCTACTGAATGTTCATTATTGTAGTTCACGTAATTATCATTTTACCTTGTAATTTATACTTTATACGGAAATTTATAAAGAGAATTCACGGGCTCCTACGAGTACCCGATGTTTATTTTATTTGTTTAATGGGATTTATGATTTCAAAATTTTTAAAATGAGTAATTAAGTCGATAATTCACCGTTAGCTTGCATGACGGCGACATTGGACGGCATCACGACTTTTAAGGGATTTTGAGGCGTGGCACTTAGCGTGTGTACGCGAACTATACACTGTCACCATCTCTAGATAACTACAAACTCATAGTTCAAAATTGAAACAAGAATACTTAGAGAAAGAATACATAATATCTTATTAATATGTCGATTGAATAACTAAGCAAGCCCCTTTGCCTTAACATATGATGAAGAGTAATTAAGCCATACATCAATATCACCATGCTCAAGAAAAACTGAAAAGTATATCTATATATTGCCTCCTAGACTTATCCTAGTAGTTCCTTTATCAAAATTTATGTGAGACTCCCATACTATTATATGTGTTCGAAGTGGAACAAATACCCTCCAAATTGATATTGAATAATATTGTCCACGCGCCTTATACGTGAATTTACCTAATAATCTTGTTTTGATACTTTTTCCCGTTTCTCTCCTTTTTATTTTTCCATCAGAGTGGTAAGAAAGGGTGAGTGGGAAGAGACTACAGAAAATAAAAAATGAAGTTTGGAGACGAGGGTGAAGAGATTCTTTAATAGAAAGAGTAATGTTTTTGGCTGAATGGATTTCTAGTCAACCTGTCTCTCCGATTCATTTTCCATTTTTTGTTCGATTGTTAAGGAGAGAGAAGAAAAAAGTACTTTTAGGTTGGTGGTCTAACAATCAGAAGAAAAAAGTAAAATGTTATACTTAGATAAGAAAGGTAAAATAAAATTAAAAAAAAGTTATCTTCTTAACCTTCTTTTCTAGGTCAATAACATTATATTTATCATGTCATTTCACTAAAGTTAGATTCACTTCAACCAAGATTAAGAGGTGAAACGTCGCAAAATTAGATGTATAAGAAAATTTTACTACAATTTTTTTCTGGGAATTGTTGGGACAAGTTTAGAGGGGGCAAAATATGTATCCAAGAAAAAAAGGTAGAATATGTAGTTTACCCCGAGCTTAAGATCAAATCTACGTGACACACTTATTACCACGAGCAACCTTCTATACATCTAATCTATCTATATCTATATTATATTAAAAATGAAAATTCTTAAGTCAAAAATCAAATTATATATTTACCCTTCTAAATCTAAAACATATACCTTAATTAATTAAAAAAAAAATGCCTACAAACAACCCCAACCCAACCGTCTGGTATTCCTCGCCAAAAGTCACAACTTTTCATTTAAAATTTATCTTCTCACGTCCAATTAATGTTTTTTATTATTATATTCGTGGAATAAGTCGTGTCTTCTTATAAAGTGATTGCTTTTGTAAAGTATCTATAAACAGGATTAAATTTCGCTGAAAGTTTCAGGCCGAACACTAATTAATCTCCAGTGCATCAACTCCAAAACCCATTACAAAAGTTAAGTCAACACTGAATGATGAATTTTCAGAATCATATGCTTTTATAGGAGTTCGGAACCCAATTAAGTTAAATTGGATAAATAGAACAAAAATAAGTCAAAAAAGAAGATAGGACCGAATTATGTATAACGTCACACTATGCGGCGCTATACATTAACGGTAACTGCCTTGTTAGTGTATAGCGTCACATAGTGTGGCGTTATACACAGTCCGGATTTGTCAGACAATATATAACGCCATAAAGCCCGGCGTTATACCTTTGTTTTTCGGGAACTGTCGTCGTGTTTAAGAGGATCCCCATCCTCCTTCTTCTCCCATTTTTTAATCTTCTTCTTCTTCTTCTTCATTTGGTCCCCCCCCCAACCCCCCATATTCTGCCCCACTTTAAAAAAAAAAAAAAAAAATCGGGTCCCCCCTGTCACATAAAAGTTGAAGAGTTTTGGTCCCACTTTCGAGTAGAGCATCGTATTGTTGTTGATACATATCTTCGGAGTCAAAATTTCAATTTATTCGAGGTATTTCGTTTTATTATATGTTGAAACTTTAATAATAATGTATATTTTTTTATTTGTATGTGTTCTATTTCGTTATTTGTTATTTTTTTTCGAAACTAGTATGTTAAATTTATCCGATTCGTTTTGTGTTATTTTTTTGCGAAACTAGTATGTTAAATTTATCCGGACTTAACAATTATTTATATATATATGTGTTTCATGTCGTTTTGTGTTTTATTAGTAATTAAATTTATTTGTTTTCATGTTTAGTTTAGATTATTTTTTTAGCATAGTAAAATCTAGACCTTTTTAGCGTAGTAAAATGTAGACCCTTGTAGCGTAGTGAAATGTAGAATCTAGTAGCGTAGTAATGTGTAGTATTGTAGCGTATAAATACTTTAGTTTAAGTATCTTATACTGGTAGTCGAAAATGCAAACTTTGTACAATTAAGTTAATAATTGTACAATACACAAAATTATAAAAATATTAAATTTGACACATAAGTAATTATTAACGTTAATTTGGTGCCACTTGGCCTCAAAATATCGAGCCCGAACCCATATATATATATAAATAATTTGTACAATAAATTAATTATAAAACATGAATTAAAATTATAAAAAAATCACATAAAATTATAAAAATATTAAATTTGATACATAAGTAATTATTAATGTTAATTTGGTACCACTGGGCCTCAAAATATCGAGCCCGAACCCAAATATATATATATATATATATATAAAATTTGTACAATAAATTATTTATAAAACATGAATTAAAATTATAAAACAAATATATAAAATTATAAAAATATTACATTTGACACATAATTACTAATGTTAATTTGGTGCGACTGGGCCTCAAAATATCGAGTATATATATATAATTTTTACAATAAATTATTTATAAAACATGAATTAAAATTATAAAACAAATACATAAAATTATAAAAATATTAAATTTGACACATAATTACTAATGTTAATTTGGTGCGACTGGGCCTCAAAATATCGAGCCCGGAACCCATATATATATACATATATATACACATAAAATTTGTACAATAAATTGTTTATAAAACATGAATTAAAATTATAAAAATATTGAATTTGACACATAATTACTAATGTTAATTTGGTGCGACTGGGCCTCAAAATATCGAGCCCGGAACCCAAATATATAAATATACATATATATAATTAATNTATAAAATTATAAAAATATTACATTTGACACATAATTACTAATGTTAATTTGGTGCGACTGGGCCTCAAAATATCGAGTATATATATATAATTTTTACAATAAATTATTTATAAAACATGAATTAAAATTATAAAACAAATACATAAAATTATAAAAATATTAAATTTGACACATAATTACTAATGTTAATTTGGTGTGACTGGGCCTCAAAATATCGAGCCCGGAACCCATATATATATATATATATATACACATAAAATTTGTACAATAAATTGTTTATAAAACATGAATTAAAATTATAAAAATATTGAATTTGATACATAATTACTAATGTTAATTTGGTGCGACTGGGCATCAAAATATCGAGCCCGGAACCCAAATATATAAATATATATATATATATATATAT
>ML427922.1:0-61103 GCA_005239525.1 Nicotiana knightiana
TTTTGTAAACAAATTTTATTGTTGGATTTTTAGAAGCAGTTGTTTCAAGAATTCGTCTGATGCCATTTAAGTGGATTCAGTAGATCATTTTTTCGTTCATTTTGTATCCTGGTAAAATTTCCTGAAATCAATGTATGAACACTTCTGAACCTAGAAGCATGCGATTAGGTTATTTGAAAAATTGATAAGAACTGTTAATCTAGAACTGGGCAAAACTGCATGTGCTATGTTCTTCGTTAGAAATTACAAAGTTCCAGAAAAATCAAGTAATTCTGGCTTACCAATTTGAAGTGAGACCGGTATATGACGTATTTATATGTCTGTGATTCTTATAGGTGTATGTATACTACACGAATAAGGTGCATTTTGATCATTTACAAAACTAGAAAGTAAAGACCTTTAAGATTTGATTAAGAGTTGGATTTCCCAATCGATAGTCTTCTCTCATAAATAGCAAACTAGGATGGCCTAACGTGATAAAACGAGGCTAGATGAGGCCATAGCCTATAAGANAAGGCCATAGCCTATAAGATGATCTTTTAGAACAACGAATACCGTTTAGGAGATCCTCTAGGTAAAATGGATACCCTTAATTCGAAATTTGGATAAAAAATCAAATATCATACCGAAGCTACCTAACCAACATGCGGGAGCGACAACTCATGTCCCCGACTTTGACTCGGAACAATAATAAAAATCACGTGTTGTAATTGCGGGTGCATTTCATGTGGCGAAATTACAATGTGTCCAAAAACGAACAAGTGCACGCCATCGTGACTGGTTTCAAGATAAATCCATAAATATTAAAAGCAGCTAAAAGCGAAAAGGCTAAAGTGCACAATAGGTTTAAAAAATATGTAAATAATCAAATAACTGGGCCAAATATTAATAGTTAAGCGACCGTGCTAAAACCACGGAATTCGGGAATGCCTAACACTTTCTCCCGGGTTAACAGAATTCCTTACTCGGATTTCTGGTTGCAGACAAATCAAAACAGAGTCAAAATTTCCTCGGTTTGGGATTTCGATAAATAAATGGTGTCCCGGAACACCGTAAAAAATCTGGGTGGCGACTCTGAAGCTAATAAATAAATCCCAAATCCGAATAATGTCACTTAAATTGGAAAAACTCCCATATCCAACCCTGTGTCGGAAAAAGGAGGTGTGACACCCATGACGCCCTTCATAGGCGATACCCGAAGGAAGACACACTCTTCATCCATAAATGCCAAATCACGAACCTTCCGATCCGCATAACTCTTCTGTCTAGACTGGGCTGTGCGAAGTCTATCCTGAATCACCTTCACCTTATCCAGAGCATCCTGGACCAAATATGTACCCAACAATCGGGCCTTGCCCGGCTCAAACCATCCCACTAGGGACCGGCACCGCCTACCATACAACGCCTCAAACGGTTCCATCTGAATACTGGACTGGTAACTATTATTGTAGGCAAACTCTGCAAGCGGCAAGAACTGGTCCCATGTCCCTCCGAACTCCATCACATAGGCACGAAGCATATCCTTAAGAATCTGAATCGTGCGCTCGGACTGCCCATCCTTCTAAGGGTGAAAGGTTGTCCTCAGCTCCACCCTAGTACCCAACTCCTGCTGTACGGCTCTCTAGAACTGTGATGTGAATTGTGTACCTCTGTCTAAAATTATGGATACTAGGATACCCTGAAGGCGGACGATCTCTATGATATAAATCTCAGTCAATCTCTCTGAAGAATAAGTGGTCAACACTGGGATAAAATGGGCTGACTTGGTCAGTCGATCCACGATCACCCAAATAGCATCGAACTTTCTCAAAGTCTGTGGAAGTCCAACTACAAAGTCCATGTTGATCCTCTCCCACTTCCACTCTGTGATCTCTAACCTTTAAAGCAATCCACCCGGTCTCTGATGCTCATATTTAACCTGCTGACAGTTGAGATACTTGGCCACAAACCCAACTATATCCTTCTTCATCCTCCTCTACTAATAGTGTTGTCTCAAATCCTGGTACATCTTCGCGGAACCCAGATGAATGGAGTACCGCGATATGTGGGCCTCCTCAAGAATCAACTCCCGAAGCCCATCTATATTGGGCACACAGATCCAGCCCTGCATCCTCATCACGCCATCATCACCAATAGTCACATATCTGGAATCACCTCGCCGGACCCTATTCTGCAGAACTAGAAGGTGGGGATCATCATACTGGAGCTCCCAGATACGGTCATAAAGAGAAGACTGAGCAACCATACAAGCTAATACCCGGCTAGGCTCTGAAATATCTAATCTCACGAACTGACTGGCTAAGGCTTGAACATCCAATGCTAAGGGCCTCTCAGCGGCCGGAAGATATGACAAACTCCCCAAACTCTCTGCTCGGAGACTCAAGGCGTTAGCCACTACATTGGCCTTCCCCTGGTGGTACAATATAGTGATATCAGAATCCTTAAGTAGCTCCAACCACCTCCACTGACAAAAATTAAGGTCCTTTTGCTTGAACAGGTGCTGCAAACTCCGGTGATCAGTGTAGATCTCACAAAGAACACTGTACAAATAATGATGCCAGATCTTCAAGGCGTGAACAATAGCAGCTAACTCGAGATCATGGACAGGATAATTCTTCTCATGCACCTTCAGTTGTCTAGACGCGTAGGCAATCACCCTACCGTCTTGCATCAATACCGCTCTAAGACCAATCCTCGAGGCATCACAATAGATAGTGTAGGTCCCCTAACCTTTAGGTAATACTAATATTGGGGTTGTAGTCAAATCTGTCTAGAGATTCTGATAGCTCTCCTCACACTCCTCAGTCCACCTGAACGGAGCACCCTTCTGGGTCAGTCTGGTCATAGGTACTGCAATAGATGAAAATCCCTCTACAAAGCGACGGTAGTAACCTTCCAAACCAAGGAAACTGCAGATCTCCGTAGCTGATGACGGTCTAGGCCAACTCTGCACTGCCTCCACCTTCTTCGGATACACCTTGATCCCATCACAAGACACTACTTGGCCCAAGAATGCCACTTCATCAAGCCAGAACTCGCACTTAAAAAATTATGCATATAATTTCTTCTCCCTCAAAGTCTCAAGCACGGTCCTCAGGTGCTGCTCATGATCTTCTCGAGACCGGGAACATACTATAATGTAGTCAATAAACACAATGATGAATGAATCAAGATAAGGTCGGAGCACACTGTGCCTCAAATGCATAATGGTTATTGGGGCATTGGTCAACCCGAATGACATGACAAGAAACTCATAATGACTATATCTGGTCCTGAAAGTAGTATTCGGGATGTCCGGCTCCCGAATCTTTAACTGATAATAGCCAGAACTCAAGTCAATCTTGGAAAACACCCTGTCACCCTGTAACTGATCAAACAAATCATCGATGCAAGGAAAAGGATACATGTTCTTCATTGTAACCTTATTCAACTGCCGATAATCAATACACATACGCATTGAACCATCTTTTTTCTTCACAAATAAGACCGGAGCACCCCAAGGTGATATACTGGGCCTGATGAAACCCTTATCAAGAAACTCCTGCAACTGACCCTCCAAATCCTTCAACTCAGGAGGAGACATATGGTAAGGAGGAATAGATATGGGCTGAGTGGCAACAAATCAATACCGAAATCAATATCTCTATTGGGCAGCATACCCGGAAGATCAGCTGGAAACAAATCAGGGAAAGGCCTCACTACTGGAACTGACTCAACTGTAGGGGTATCAATACTGACATCTCTCACATAGGCAAAATACACATCATATCCCTTCTCAAATATTCGATGAGCCTTAAGAAATAAAATAACCCTGTGGGGAATATACTGTAAGGTACCTCTCCACTCTAATCTCGTCAAGCCTGGCATAGCCAGCGTCACAGTCTTAACGTGACAATCAAGATTAGCATAATGGGGAGACAACCAGTCCATGCCCAAGATAACATCAAAATCTACCATACTAAGTAATAACAAATCGGCTCTGGTCTCAAAACCACTAAGAGAAATCAAACACAATCGATATACACGGTCCACAACGAGAGAATCTCCCATAAGAGTAGATACATAAACAGGGGAACTCAAAGAATCCCAAGATATCCCCAAATACAAAGCAAAATAAAAAGACACATATGAATACGTAGAGCCTGGGTCAAATAATACTGATGCATTCATATGACAGATAGGGACGATACCTGTGATGACTGAATTTAAGGCAACGGCCTCTGAACGGACTGGAAGGGCATAGTACCTGGCCTGGCCTCCCCCTCTAGGGCTACCTCTACCTCCCCGACCTCCGCCTCGAGCTGCCTGAGAAGTTGGAGTGGCAGCTGGGGCTGGAAGAATAGCCGGAGGACCCGGTGGAGCACATGGAGGCTGATAAGTCTGTGGAGGTGCACTGCTCCTGGATTTGGGGAAATCTCTAACCATGTGAGGAGTGTCACAACAATCAAAAGAACCCCTCGAAGGACGCTATGGCTGAGACTGCCTCGGACCTGGCCTGCTGGACTTACCGGTAATAGCACCTCGAGGAGGAGGCATACTGGATACTGGTGGTGCATAATAGGGCTCCTGAGGTCAGGGAGGAGCTGGAACACTGTTGGCTGCTAGAAGAGCTAAACGAATAGGGAGACTCACAAAACCCCTACCATAGCTTGTTGCCAGTGCACGAGCTCCTGAATAATGACCAGTCTCTCGAGACCTCTTGGCCTCTTTCTCCTCTCTGTCCTGGGAAAACATGCCCTCTACCCTCCTGGCAATACTCACTGCCTGCTGATAAGTGATATCCATCTATTAACCCCTGGCCATGCTGGTCTAAATACTGGGTTGGAGTCCCTCAATGAAGCGACGAACCCTCTCTCTGACTGTGGCAACCAAGGCCGGTGCATATCGAGCTAACTCACTTAAACGGACTGCATACTCTGACACAATCATAGCACCCTGGTGTAGCTGCTCAACCTCTGCGCACCAAGCATCCCTAAAGCTCTGAGGGACATACTCGCGCAATAACATCTCTGAAAACTGAGTCCAAGTGAGAGAGGCTGCCTCATCCGGACTACTCAGCTCATAGGCACGCCACCACTTATATGCCTCTCCCCTCAGGTGGAAAGCGGTGAAACAAACCCCACTCGTCTCCACAATTCCCATAATACGGAGAATGCGATGATACTCCTCAAGAAAACCCAGAGCATCATCTGAAGCTAGTTCGCTCAAAATAGGTGGGTGGTACTTCTTGTACCTCTCAAGTCTGAGCTGCTCTGCCTCAGAAGCAGCTACCCTGGTCTCATGCTGAACCGGAGCCACTGGGGGCATAGGAATAAACTCTGGGGCCTAATCAACCTGAACCCTCTGCTCAGGAGTGCGGACTACGGGAGTCTGTTCCCCTCCCCCGGCCTGAGATGTAGCGGGAGCTATCGGAAGTAGTCTAGCCTGGCTAGAGTGCTGAACATGCTCATGAACTGAGCTAAAGTCTCTTGGACGGCTGGAGCAGCAATAGGAATCTCCGGTGCCGGGCCTCTAGCTTGAGCTGCTGGGGGCTCCTCTATTGCAGCTCTCGCAGGTGCTCGGGCTGCACCACGTGGTCGTCCTCTACCCTGACCCCAGCCTCTGGCGGCTCTGACAGGGGGCTCGGATGCCTGATCGTCGGTTCTCCCGGTGCGGGTCCTCACCATCTGTGAGAAAGAATAGTGTAGAAATTTTGGATTTTGATGTCAATAACTTGCACGACAAGGAAATCAAAGATGTATGATTTTTCTTAGCAGTTGCATAGCCTCCCGAAGATAAGTATGGACGTCTCCGCACCGATTCGCGAGACTCAATTAAACCGGATTGTGACTCACGACTCCTATGAACCTAGAGCTCTGATACCAACTTGTCACAACCCAATTTATCCCTATGAAAGGTATCGTGACAACACCTAGTCTTTACGACTAGGTAAGCCTAATATTACAAAAAACTTAACGAAATCAAAATGATAAAGGATAAAACAACATATTGTAAATAAATAAAAAAAATAGTGTCGCTCGGCATATACAAAATAATCTCCCAAGACCCAGAATGTCGCCAAATCACAAGCTTCTATAATATATGTAGCTCTACACAAAAGTCTGAAGATAAATAAAGAAAGTCTCTAGGCGAGGGAGTAGAAAGGGAATCCGAGGATCTGCGGACGCAAGAAGAAGTACCTTGAAATCTCCTGGAATCGGCAACACGCACTAACCCCGAGGCTTATAGCTCGTACCTGGATCTGCACACGAAAAACATGTGCAGGAAAGGGCATGAGTACACCACAATGATACCCAGTAAGTGTCAAGCCTAACCTCGGTCGAGTAGTGACGAAGTCAAGTCAAGGCCCTACCGGAGTAAATATAATAAATTAAACAGTAAGACATATATATGTATATATATATATATATATATATATATATATATATATATATATATATATATATATATATATATATATAAATTTCCAGTAAAACAATTAAGGGAATTCACAAAAATTACAGTTATGAGAGCCCGCGGCTCAGAACAAGGTAAACACAATAGGGAATCTCCCGGGATACCGTCCTGTAGTTTCGAATGATTATGCAGTACAGGGGGATCTCCTGGAATACGTCCATAGTAAGAAAAGTAAATATGCAGTGGTGGGGGATCTCCCGGAATACGTCCGTAGTCCCAAAATAAATATGCAAGAGAGGGATCTCCTGGAATGCGTCCGTAGTCCCAAAGTAAATATGCCGTGGTGGGGGATCTCATGGAATACGTCTGTAGTCTCAAAAGTAAATGTGCAGTGCTGGGGGTTCTCCCGGAATACGTCCGTAGTCCCAAAGTAAATATGCAGCGCAAGATAAAATGAAAGGTATTGTATCGAGTTATACAGTTTATACGAACCATGGCTTAGGGGAAATAGTGATCGATTTAAGCATGTCGCACAGAATGCCAAATAGGACATTAAAACACATAAGCATGCTTCCCTAATCTAGACTAAGAAAATAAACATAATAGTGCAGTATAAGGGAAAAACAATTTATGACTTAGAAAGGAAAAACAATATTTTTGCAACAGTAGCCCGTGTACGTACTCGTCACCTCACGTACACGGCGCTCACATGTCAAATAATACCAAACATCCTAAGGAGAAGTTCCCCAACACAAGGTTAGGCAAGCCACTTACCTCGAACTGCTCAAATCAACTCAACATCACGCTCTTACCACGAGTATCCAACTCCGAATGGCCCAAATCTAATCAAATTAATTGCATGATGTAAATAATACTATAGGTAACTACTTTAGCAAATGAATTGGAAGCAAGGGAATGAAAATAGGAAAAACGCCCAAAGTCTCCCAGGGCCCACTACTCGGAACCGAGTAAAAGTTACCAATTTAAACACCCATCCACTCACGAGACCACTCGTCTAAGAATTATCAAATTCTGACGCCTAAAACCTGATCAAAAGCCAAAATTTCGATTGGGGAACTTTTCCCCTAAATTCCCAACTTTTCACTCAATTTCCTTGATTAAATTGAGAAAATTACTATAGATTGATGAAATGTAAACAAATTAAGGTTAGGAATCATTACCCACTGTTTTCCTCTTGAAAAACCTTGGAAAAATCGCCTTCTCCCGAGCTAAAAATCAAATTGAGCGAAAATGAGAAATAACCCTCGAATCTGCCTTCTTCAACACAGTGGTTTCTACACCTTCGGACAAACCATAGCAAGTATGAAGTCCACTTACTTGGACTGGGGCCGCACTTGCGACCACTGGGCCGCATCTGTGATTCTGCTTCTACGGACAACCAGCCGCACCTGCGAGCCCAGCTGTTGAGGCCCAATTCCGCATCTGAAGCTCTCGTACGCACCTACGAGTCCGCACTTGCGGCCTCCACTCCTAAAGTGCGAAACGCCAGAACCAGCAAAGACACCAGATTTTTCCTTAATCCAATTTCATTCCGTTAAGCTTCTGAAACACACCCGAGGCCCCCCTCAACCAAACATGCCAACTAATCCAATAGCACTATACGAACTCAGTCGAGCCTTCAAATCACCTCGAACAACATCAAAAACATGAATTGAGCACAGATTCAAGCTTAAGAACTTAGAATTTCCAAATCCAACAAACAACGTCGAAACACATCAAACCTAGTCTGAATGACCTCAAATTTCACACACATGTCGCAAATGACACTAAAAACTTATAGCCACTTCCGGAATTCTATTCCGGACCCGATATCAAAATTTCCACTACCGGGCCGAAATTGTTAAAAATCCAACTTTCGCTCATTCAAGACTAAATCTACTACAGACCTCCAAAACACATACCGGACGCACTCCTAAGCCCAAAATCACTCAACGGAGCTAACGGAGTCAACGGAATTCCATTCCGGGACCGTCTTCACACAGTATTGACTACGGTCCAATTTCTAAGACTTAATCTCACATTTAGGGACTAACTGTCCCAAAACACTCCAAAACTCAAAACAAATCACTCCGGCAAATCCCAATAGCAGAGACAATTTTGTGGAAAGCAGTTATTAGGGGATCGGCGCTCTAACTCTCAAAACGACCGGCCCGATTGTTACAACACTCGTAGCGATAATTATAATCACAGTGGCTGCTCAGGAAAACCCAATTCCGATAATAACATTATCACAGAGACCCGTTCTAACACCTTCATATACTGCAAATGATGAAAGAAACACGCAGAAACCCATAACCATTTGTCGAATCAACAAGTGGTGGAACTCCCTCTCCTTGGATAGGAACTATAGCAAAATTTCTAAGCCGATCAGCATCGAAATCCTCCCAACTATACCGTAACCAGATCCGATAGCACCCATTCTAGGTCCGATGACCTCATCTCATCCACACAACCACTCTAGTGACACGACGCATCAATATAGCTTAAAGCCACAACCCGTGCAATCCGTGCACCAATAAGCAACCACTCCAAGTGTACTCAAACATGGAAAATGACATCAAACAAGAGACCGTCCCGCAAGATCAACGGGTATCACCACAACACAATGCTAAGAACTCCTCAAACACCGCAGAACCATAACACACGAATCAAACACACAATGATCATATCTCAACATAACTTCACTACAATGTGTGACCCCCTTCCAAACGTTGTTCCATATTATGTACCTCGCTCCGCCTTTCTCAAAATCAATAACCACGCGAAATTTGACATTAAGTACTCAAAGTGCATTACCATAACCATGGAGAATCAGACGATACAATTCCACGCGAAACCCGAAAGAACATAACCAATATGCCTCAATCCTGCAATACCCAATTACTCATCTCACTAAAATTCCGCTATAAGACCACAATAGAACCACACCATGTGTGCCTAAAGCCAAAGAATTACAATCCCTCGTAGCATGAAAGAGTAACTCATAAATCATTCTAGAACACAAATAAGCCCAACAACAACTGAATGACACATCCCTCAACAATAGCACTACAGAGCCAACTAATCCGACTCGGTGTAAAACACCTATCCTAATTAAGCCTACTAATGAACCCCAAATCAATCCGGTCATCCACAATAGACAAATAACCTTCTGAAGGTCCACAATGACAGAATCATAACGCATACTATCCTCTGACTAACCTTGGCTATGTCTCCACAACCCACAACTATGAAATCATCAACTCATTAGAGTTCCCAGTCTCCAAATCCATGGAGCACACGAACCACCATATCCGATCTCAACTCCGCCGCCTGAATGTTTAATAATTCTCCAATATACGATCATACCACGGGGAATACCCTTACAATCCGTATGTGCTACAAGGCCAAAATTTGAATATACACAGCCGACCAACTAGGAGAGTGCCGCCACACCAATGAAGTATCCATAAATCAAAACACAGTGCGCCTTCTGAAACTTACACCTTCATCAAGCCATACCTAGAAGTAATATCATCTATTTGGTCATCTGAGATCGTCCATGCTACCTAAAAATTCAGAACCTTCCTTTCAAAACTGCATCGTGACCTTGCACCTGCAAATCTCAATACTACACCTCACATCGCACCCATTACGCCACCATATGAAAGATACGATAGATATCAAAATCCACTCTGCGTCGCAAGAAACTACATAGTGAATTATCTAAGAACTTTCCATTTGATTCCATTCTAGAGAAAAGTACAATACGCCACTTGCCCCATGCACCAGTAGGAAATATACATCTCAAACCATGGTAGAAACCATCAAGAACTCTCCAAAATCCATTTGCACTTAACCAAACTGTCAGGACTGAATACCTCTAACTCAACCAAGCTATGCAGGTCGTCAAAACCCAACAGCATTGCCAAAAATCACATGTAGAACCTTACCACATCATAAGCACCCAAAGAACCGATCTTACTCATTACCATGTCGATCCAATCTACTACCAAGTTGTCCTATTCTTCCGAGTTCCTTCTGAGTTACCTTTAAATTGATTCTTCCCCTTTCCATAATACCAAAATCCTCAACCAAAACTCACCACACGAGACCCTAGCACAAAACCACACCGCCCTAAGGCTCATAAGCCGCTGAATATTCTCTTAAGCACCCCAAAAGTAGCACAACTCAAACACTTACTCCGAAGAGACTTTCTATGAACTCAAGCTATTCTTTCCCTTTACTGATACCGAAATGTAGAATCCACAACGATATAGAAACACCACAAATTTTGACACCTTCCAATTAAAATTTCAGTTTCTAGCCAGATACACATCCTGAAGATTCCCAATTGTTACATAAAAACCTTGAACCCATTAGAACCATTTTTGAGAGTCATTCACTCTATGCAAATCTCAATTAAAATGATCAAATAGACCGAACGACCTGTACCCCATTTGCACACCAACACTCTAGGAAGTAATCCACACTTTTAAGCAACCGAGCAATCTTCTACTCCATGCACACTACATCCTCCACAACTAGCCACTTAATTATTCCATGCCTCCCACATGCAGAGCGGAATACTATCTGTATCCAAAAATTCCCTTACTCGAGTCATCCTTACTCTCAACGCCTACAGTCATAACTGACTCACTAGTATACCCCCAACTTAAACCAATACAACACATAATCGTGCAATCAACTCGTCAATGACAGGCTCCCCCACTTGGCTCGAGGCCATAGATCAAAACGCACCATAGTTCACAATGCCCATACTCCATTACTGCCATAATACCGTAGTGGGATTCAACTAAATCATTCCTAAAACGCAAACCATTTAATATTTCAAATTATGTGCAAATCTCGCATTCACCATTATAATAGTCATGCCAACTTCCACAAGTGATCTAAACTCAATATGCAACATATATCATTTACTAGTAAGAGAACTTGCTACAAAACAACATAAGGATCACACAACCTCAAGACACCCCACATGAGATAACCCCGCCTGCTTAGCCTCAAACTGATATCTCTCTATACCCTTCCAAAATCATAGCTATTACGCAATCACTTTATCCTCCTGAACTAAAACACAACCAATGCCTATGCTCGAGGCATCACAATACGCGGTATAAGAAACTGAAGCTGATGGCAAAACTAACACTGGAGTTGTGGTCAAAGCAGTCTTGAGCTTCTGAAAGCTCTCATCACACTCACCCGACCATCTGAATGGAGTACCTCTTTTTGGGTCAATTTGGTCAAGGGCGAAACAATAGATGAAAATCACTCCACAAAGCGACGGTAGTAACCTGCCAAAACAAGAAATCTCCTAATCACTATGGCTGAGGACGATCTAGGCTAACTTTGAACCGTCTCTATCTTCTTCGGATCCACCTGAATACCCTTACTTAACACCACGTGCCCCGAGAATGCTAGTGAACTGAGCAAAAATTCACACTTGGAGAACTTTGCATAAAGTTTCTCCTCCCTCAATCTCTGTAATAAAATCCTAAAATTCTGAGCATGCTCCTCCTAGCTACGAGAGTACACCAGGATGTCATCATTGAATACAATAATGAATAAGTCCAAATATGGCTGGAATACACTGTTCATCAAATGCATGAACGCTACTGGGGCATTGGTCAGCCTAACAGACATCATCAAGAACTCATAACACAACATGAAGATATACTTCACTCTACAACTAAACTACATGAGAGGTCCTTCAATACATCCACAACTTGAGGCCATACGTCAACTCAAGATAGAAGTCAAACACCCAATAGTTCTTGCTACATCTCCAGCAAACTCTTTTTGTCACATTCAAACAATCTGAACACATCTCACCATCAATCATACTCACCACATAGTCATCCAGCAACAAAATTCCACCAATAAGGACACAAACCGACATATAAGTCCCAAATGCACGTGCTCACACAATCGAAATCTCAGTACTCAAGCCACAGACAAAAGCCGGCCTCAAGTATTCCAGATTGGCCTATCATCAACATGATAAAATCACACCTCGCACCTCATTCATAGAAATCACAAGACGTCGATGTACAGCTGATACTGAGTGCTCATGTGCGCATACGAATGCATGGAAGGAATTCAAAGAGTTATGCTTCAAGCTGAATCAATGGATTCGCACGACAAGAATTCAAGATTGTGAGAATTTTCCTAAGGTTTATGTAGCCTCTCAAAGATAAGTACAGACGTCTCTTTACCGATCCACAAGACTCTACTAAACCTGCTCACGACTCGTAAGACCTATGTAACCTAGGCTCTGATACCAACTTGTCACGACCCTAACTACCAAGTTGTGATGGCGCCTATCATGGTACTAGGCCAGTCGACTCACTATCAAAAAAACACAATATTTCATTTTTAAAAAAAATAACTTTCGAGCTACTTAACAATAAATCTTTAATAAGAAATTTAAATCAAAAAAATGTTGAAATAAAGGCCCGACATTGGGTGTCACTAGTCATGAGCAACTACTATCACTGTCTGTAAACATCAAGACTAATATATTATGGGATTAACCAAGTATAGCTAAGGGAAGATAAAGGATGAGGAAAGCAAGGTTGCGATCGCCATGCAACTACCTTGCTAACTCCGAGAATCTGCGCCAGAAATAACCAGCAGCCTCAACCGTGTCTAGAAAATACCTGAATCTGCATACAAGGTGCAGGGAGTAACGTGAGTATGTCAACTCAGCAAGTAACAACCATAAATAAAGGCTGAGTAGTAGTGAAGAGCAGTAAAACACATAAAGTCCACATCATAAATTTTTGATAAAGTATAACATGCTTTGTATTTGAGTCAAATCATCTCGTTTAAAAATCCAGTTCCGGTGAAAATCATTTGAAGATATCTTTCAACAGTTTCAACAGAGGCTCAATGCAAAAGAGAGTGAAAATGATGAAATCATAAACAGCCCCTCGGGCAAAACATCACTCATATACATCCCCTCGGGCAAGCCTCACAGTCACTCGTAAACAACCCCTCAAGCATTCCTCACAATCACTCGTAACAGCCCCTCGGGCATACCTCACCATCACTCATGCCTCCCAATCACTCGGCACTCGCACTCAGTAGGTACTTGCGCTCACTGGGGGTGTGTACAGACACTGGAGAGGCTCCTTCAGCCTAAGCAGATCAACCCAAATCATGGCATAAATCACTCAGACCCTCTGCCTATATCAAACATGTTGCAGTGTGCAGCCCGATCCCATAATATCCTCATAAATCAGGCCCTCGGCCTTACTCAGTCATAAACCTCACAAGTCACTCGGGCATTTCAGTAAAAACAAGGAACTCAGCCCAAAACAACGTTTATATGCATCAAAACTGAGTTATGCAATAAACAAGTATAATCATGACTGAGTATAGATTTCCAATCGAAAACAATGAGAGGATAGTAAGAAAAGGCCCCTGAGGGTCCAAACAGTACTAGCACAAGGTCCAGACATGGAATTCAGCCCAATTTACAGAAACTCTTCTAAAACACATAATCATTAAATAGTTTCAACAAAATATGCAACTCTACAGTTGCTACGGGACGGAACATGTCACAATACCCAACGGTGCACACCCACACGCCCGTCACCTATCATGTGCGTCATCTCAAAATAGTAAAATGATACTAGGGTTTCATACCCTCAGGACTAGATTTACAGTCGTTACTTACCTCAATCTGGACAAATCTCTAACCCGCGATGCTCTTGACTCTCGACTAGCCTCCAAATGCTCTGAATTTATTCAAGATCAGTATATTACCATCAATACACGCTAATGGAATGAATTTCACAAGAAAAACTATCAAATTAGACCAAAATTCCAAAACTGGCACAAACCCGGCCCTCGGGCCCACATCTCGAAACCCGATAAAATTTACAAAACTAGAAATCCCACTCACTAACGAGTCCAACCATACCAAATTTATCAAAATTCAACCTCATTTGGTCCCTCAAATCCCTAAATCAAACTCTCCAATTTCCAAGTCCTAACCCCTCATTTTCATCCCTAATCTCCACTAATTACATGATTAAACAACGGAAAATAACCATAAACACCACTATTAGGGCTCAAGTAACTTACCTCAATGAAAACCCCCTTAAATCCCTCTTCAAATCACTCCCAAAAGCTCATAAACCGAATAAAAATAGTGAAGAATGAACCAAAATTCGCAAAGTGTGCAATATATACCTTCTGCCCAGGCTTTTCGCACCTGCAGCTTATTCTTCACCTGCAGTCAAAGCGTCACACCTGCGCATTTCACTTAAGTCCCCAGCTTCTGCACCTGCACCCCATGCCTCGCACCTACGAGCTTGCAGGTGCGGCCAAGCCTGCGCACTTGTGCTCCAACCCTGAGACTCCCCTTCTCCACATTTATGCACCTTCCCTCTGCGCCTGCGACCTCACACTTGCGGCTCCCCATTCACAGGTATGGAAAAACTCCAGAAGTTCAAAACCAGAAAATATGCAACTCTCAACTCCAAAACCATATCCGTTAACCACCTGAAACACACCTGAGGCCCTTGAGACCTAAACCAATAATACCAACAAGTCACATACCAATGTACAAACTTAGTTGAGCCTTCGGAACTCTCAAAACAACATCAAAATACCAAATTAACCTCGGATTCAAGCCTAAGAACTTCTAAACTTCCAAATTTCACAAACGATGCCGAAACTTACCAAACCACGTTCGAATACCCTCAAATTTTTCACACACGTCACAAATGACACTATGAACCTACTCCAACTTTCGGAATTCCATTTCGACCCCGATTCTAATTTTCCACTGCTGACCAAAATTACCAAAATTTTAATTTCTCCAATTCAAGCCTAATTTTATCACGGACTTTCAAATTACATTTTGGACACGCTCCTAAGTCCAAAATCACCTAATGTAGCTAACCAAATCATAAAAAATCCAAATCCGAGATTGTTTACTCGTAAGTCAACATCTGGTTGACTTTTCCAACGTAAACTTCTAAATAGGAGACTAAGTGTCTCATTCCACTCCGAAACCACTCTGGACCCGAAACAACCAACCTGATACAACACACTACAGCTAAATAACACATAAAGAAGTAGAAATGGGAGAAATGGGCTATAACTCTCGAAACGATCAGCCGGGTCGTTACATTATTCATTTGAGATTGCATTTGATATTTCTCACATGTTGAGATAGCATAGGAGATTTGAGAGATTTATATCGTCAAGAAAGTGTTAGGAAGATTATGCTAGTTACTGTTTTACCTCATTATTACTGTTGTTTATGATTTATCATACTAATTTATTGGACCACTAGTAAGTGTCGATGTAGACCCCCCGTCAGTACTTCTCCGGAGTTAGACTAGATACTTAATGGATACGCGTTAATTTACATACTCATGTTGCAATTCTACACTAAACATGCAGGATCTGAATGGTTAATTTGGTGGTCATCTTGGCGCGTAGGTGTAGCTACTGAGAAAACTTTATGGTTAGTTGCATTCCAGGCTACCTATCAGAGCCCACAGAGTCTCCATCGTACTATTTACAATATCCTGTCTTATTTACATTCCAGACAAATGTTGTTATATTATTGTAATCCTTAGTAAATGCTTATGCATGTGTGACACCAGGTTTTGGGATACTCTAGTGGTTGTTTATGGTTCGGCTTGATATTGTCATCTTTTATTTTATATCTTACTAATATTTTAAGTATTCATCATTTCTAAATGCATTGAATCCTTTACTTAGTATGACTTATGATTTTAATAATAATAAAATGAATAATTGAATTGATAATTCACCGTTCACTAGCCTAACGACGACGTTGGACACCATCACGACCTATATTGAGAAATTAGGTCGTGACATCCTAATTGCTAATAACTAAATGGTTTTTTTTTTTTTGTGTAAATTTAAAATTTTAGTTTCACTTTGATGCTAGGAGCTAACTATTAATTTATATTTACAAGTAATTCAACTCACTTTAAGTTAATATGAAAAATGAAATAATACTATTTAATAATTAAAGTATTTAGCTTAGTACTAAGTGCACCTTCTCCGATATTGTTATTATTTGAAATTTAACATGATTTTTTTTAAATATAGTGTTACTTAATATTTAAGATGATTTTTTTATTTGCAAATCAATTACATGTATTTTAAAATTCTAAATTTTCTCTAATTCTATATAGATTCATAATCCAGTTAATGGCATAAATGACTAATTTCTGCATGACATAGCATGGGAACCTGATCCTAGAGTCAGAAAGATATCTAGGTATTGTGTCAATGGATACAAGTTCCATATAAAAGAATAGTCTAAGATCAAGAAAATCAATAATAGTGGGGTGTGGGTGAAAGATGGGGGGATGTTGATTGTTGTGGTGTAGTTCTAGAGATTTTAGAACTCGAGTATAGTGCTGGTTGGCCACAGAAAAAATTAGTACTCTTTCGGTGCAAGTGGTATGATCCAACACCAAATAGAGGTACGAAGGTGCACCCTCAGTATAAAATAGTTGAAATTAAGCACACGAGGGATTATCCCTTCAATGATCCATTTTTCAGTGCACAAAATGTGAAATAAATATATTACACTCTTTATCTTTTGTGCAAGAATAAGTCCCCATGGAAGGTTGTTATTAAAACAAAACCCGTGGTAGAGTGGAAGTCGAGGATGTTTTGGATGTAGCATACAAGAATGACATTTCAAGTGTTGAAGCATTGGTAGATGATGAATTAGCAGGATAATTGCAGCATACCGAAGGCATCTATGAAGAATTTGATATTTCTGTCCATAAATCAAATTTAAATGATGATGGTGAAGGAACATCCATGGAAAATTAGGAGGAAGACCCAACCAACGAATATGAAGCAAGCGATGAGGAATAATTACTTATGAAAATGAAACAAGCGATGAGGAAGAATTTCTTGATGAAAATGGAACAAGCAATGAGAAAGAATCTAATAATGAATATGAATCAAGTGGAGATGATTGACTTGTTGGATTTTTATTATCTCTTTAGATTTTATGTCTTTTCTTAATTATCAAATATTTTGAAGAATTACTTTATGTTTTTGTTATTTCATTAGGCTTTATGTTATTCCTTAACCATCTAATTTGTTGAAAATTACTTTATGTTTTTGTTATTAATATAGTTTTTTGTTTTTCCTTAATCATCTAATTTGTTGAAGAATTACTTTATGTTTACATTATTCCTTTAGTTTTTTTATGTGTTTCCTTAATCTTCTAATATGTTGAATATTTTATCTCTTTATGTTTTTATGTTTTTCCCTAATCATACGTTAAAGAATTACTTTATGATTTTATTATATCTTTATGTTTTAAATTCGTTATTCATCTAATATGTTGAAGATTTACTTTATATTTTTTACTATGCTTATATTACGTAGATGGCATATGGGTGTAGCAACCATTGATGACGTAAGGTTGAGGGGACTCGTATAAAATCTCCAACTGTAGGTTAATCTCCTCATCCGCATATGGGGCCTCCTCCTATTTTTTCTCCTTAGTCGACTTTGTTGCCACCTATATTTCATGCCCCCACCTGGGCCTATCCACATTTTTATATCTTCAGTTGGGATGAACTCCGGTTCTAACCTTAATTTTATGCCCACACCAAATGTGAATTCTTGCCTCGATTTTTATATTAGTCAACAAGGTAGCTCCTTACCACTACCTACTTCATCGAATCTATATGAATATCCATCAAGCACACCTAACATATCTAGGTTAAATATTAGAGTCTCTGGCACACCAGCATCACCATCCATTGGTAGTTCTACATTAGCAGCTTCATGGGGTCGAAATGATAGATAGACTCCACAGTATGATGCATATCGTAGGCTGATTATCGTTCCGGATGAGCATGATGGGTAAGTAATCCTTATGTTTATTTCTTGCCTGTTGAATATATATTTTACATATGTTAGTTTAAATGCAACCCCCCCCCCCCCTATATACTACCGCACATATGGTTACAAAGTCTCTTAAGCTACTTTACAATGATGCTTGGGGTATATGAAAAGAAATTTCATATCATATCAGAGATGCAATGTGTTCCAAATCATATCAGAGATTAATGTGGAATCAGTTTAGGGTACATGTAAATTTTATTTTTATATTATTTATCAAAAACCCAATTTCACTCTAGTTTATTTAATTATTTTGCAGACTAAGTGTGTGTGTGTGTGAGCGATGTTATGACAATGAAATAAAAAATGTCTTTGAAAGAAAACAAAAAAAAAAGAGATTGCACATTCATTCTATGAAGCTCGAGCCTCTCAAAAGGGTGGCTTGTTGCACACCAGGAGATCTATAAGTTTTGCTGCACATCGACATAGATTGGTGATTTTCACCTTTATTTTCCTTGATTTTATCTAAACACAATCGAACTTTTTTCTAAATTACATATTCTATTAATTTTGCAAGAAAAGTTAAGAGGGGGTCAGTGTCTCATGTTGAGGTCTTTGCGGAGACACATAAAAAAAAAAAAAAAAAAAAAAAAAAAAAAAAAAAAAAGACGGTTCAAGAGAAGGATGGGTTGAGACACATACATTGAAAACATATTTAAGATCACAACTTTAAGACTATTTTAATTTTTCTTATGAAATTAATTTATTTATGTAATCCACATTACTTTTGTTTCATGATGGATATCATAGAAGCTTGAATGAATGATATCAGACATAGCCTGCTTCTGATGATGGTACCCCAATTCAACCGTCACCCAATGATATAACTTCAATATGGACATACGTGGAGGGTGGTGTATCCAAAGGAAGAGTTTATGGGCTTGGAGTACAACAACCTTCCTCTTTTCGTCCATCACCATTATTTTTGAATGCTCTTACTGCGCAAAATTAGAAAGAAATAGAAGAAATGCAAAAGAAAATTAGTTGTTTTCGAAACGGTGTGAAACAGTTAAAGCTCACATTGCTGGAGTGGATAAATACATGAAAAGGCACATGTTCCACTTTATAATGATGAAGGGACTGAATCTGATGCATGGTAGTGGTTTATGGTTGATTAATATTCTTGGATGTTTAGACTTTATATTTAGATTTTATGGTAGATTTGGATGTTGTGGAATATATATTTAGACTTTATTATATTAATGTCGATGTGTAGTAGCTACTTAGACTTGATATTGAATATTTTGACTTTAATTAATATTTTGGTTTGATATTATGAGATTTGAATGTTTATTTGTTGAAGTTGGAATTGGTTAGATTACTAGGTTGTTTAGTTGGATTTGGTTGGTTGAATTATTTTTTTAGTTGGAATTGGTTGTTCAGTTGAAATTGGTTGGTTGAAGTGGTTGTTTATAGTATTGGTCATTTGGCAGGTGGTGTGCTAATAAAATGGCAGTATTCTGCCAAAATTCAACCCAGTTTTTCGACTACTGTAGTCGTAAAATATACCTAGAATAATGAATTTTAGATTATTGTAGTTGAAAACATTACAGAAAACTTCCAAGAAATCCAACATTACAATTGGATAAGGTACTTTTCTTTTTAGTATATTTCAAAATAAATGACACATTTCTGAATTTGGAAAAACTTTAAACTTTTTATTTTACCCTTAATGAGAAACTTTTATAACCACACAAATGATATGGCCTCACAAAGCTTTACTCCTTAAGGTTTTGAGACTACAAGTTTCAAAGTCTTTTTTTTTTCTTAAACTCTGTGACGAGTCAAACTGCCTCATCTAAATTGAAACGGAGGGAATATTATTTATATAATATTTCGACTATTGTAGTCGAAAATATTTTTTAAAATAAATAATTATTTTATTTATTTTCCGACTACTTCAGCGAAATAACTCTCTTTTTGAATTTTTGGCGGAAAAAGGTTCCAGCCATTGTAGTTGGAAAATTTTTTCCATGGTACGACTATTCTAAATTAGTCGGAAAGTAGTAGAAATATGTACTTTTATGACTACTTTTCGACTATTTTGGTAGTTGTAAAATAGCGAACTTCTAGTATTGCCCTTCCTATTCAGAATTGGATCCGATTGTTATTCCTATTTAGAGTTGGTTTTGGATTTAAGAAAAAACACCACTCAATATCTATAAATAGGACAACTTTGGAAAATTATTGCATGCTTATTGGTATAAGTTTTTGAAAGACTTTAGCACATTAGATTAATTTTTTAGAGAGCTTTCATCAAGAGAGGAGAAAAAATAGTGTTTGTTTTGCTGCAGATTTTTGTTCCGACCATCCAACTTCAAATCACATTTTTTTGACTCGATAATAGTTGAATCGGGCTGCAATTTTGACTGAGTGTTCATAATATTTTGGTCTTTGATTTGAACGGTGGAGATCGGATTTAGAGGTAACATCCAATTTTGAGCCCCGAACAGTTGCTCCATTTATGTGGCTTCTCCTCTTTCTTCAATTAATTTGTTGTTGCTATTGTTGCTCCATATTTGACACTTGTTGTGTTGCCAATTTAGAAAACTTTTGTAACTCTCTTATGGTTATAGTGGAGATTTTTGGATCTTTGTGATCCTGTGATTTTTACCTTCGATTTGAAGGATTTTTCACATTAAAAATTTGGCATTTTTTATCTTCTTTATTTTTGGGTTTTCCTCTTCCTCGACATTACAAATTATTGTATAGTGATATTCGACTAAAGATACATAATTTACGCCTCACATCTTGTATATAGTTTGAAGTAGATTGCATTGTTCTGGAAGTATTTTGAGCTAATTACGTGGTTGTTAATGTATAGAGTGATTTGGATGAATGTAAAAGAAAATGGTGCAAGTTGGAGCTGAAAAAAACACAAAGAACAAAAGCTGATGGCCGGATGTCTCCAGGAGCTCACATTGCGTCCCTGCCTCACGTACTCTAAAAGTTGTGCAAAACAGTGAATTATGGGGAAAACGATGACCGTCACGTGCTCTAAAAAAAGAACTGAATGGCGAACGTCCGCCATCGCTTCTCGATTTTTCTGTTTGAATTTGGATTGCATTGGACGGCTTCCTACCCAACCAATACCTAGGAAACGTCTTTTGGATGGGATTATGCAACTTTATAGGGAAGAAACACACGAGGAGCAGAAGATAATGGAATTCGACGACGAGTTCACTTTTTTCTTGTTGGAAATCACTCAATCTCACCATTTACAGAAGAAGGAAGAGGCACAAAGGCTGAACAAGAGAAGCAGATAGGTTCGGTCAAAAGAAAATGTTCGGACATAACAAAGTCTCCTCATTTTTATCTCTGATGTGAGAGGACAGGTATCGTCATCCCAACAACCAAAGGAAACTTCAAGTGAATAAATCTGGACCGTCTATAGGAGCTCAGCTCTAGAACTTTCTTACATGTGTAGAAGAGCTCACACGTACTAGAGATTGTAGGTAATATTAGTTGGTTAGCTTGTTAATTTTAGTCTAATGTAAAAATGACAAGTATACAGATTTTATAGGATTCTTCTATTTTCTACTTTTCTTTTACTAGATATATACTTGTATAAAGCTAGACATCTTGTACAACAAATTCATCAATCAAAAATACAAAAAATTTTACATTTTCCTTTCATTGTTCTATCATGGTATCAGAGCAGTAACTCAATCCTAAGGAAATCTAATTTATCTTCTTCTCATTCTTCTTTTGCTCTTCCTCTCATTCGTCCTTCATCATGTCTGACTCGACTGTAGCTCAAACTTTTGGTCCATCAACTAGAAATGGACTAAATTCTAATCCCAATCAACCATACTTCCTCCACTCTTCAGATGCTCCGAAAATGAGCTTAGTAAATGTTGTGTTTGATGGAAAAGGATATTAAAGTTGGAAGAGATTTGTGCTTATATCCCTTTCAGCAAAGAACAAGTTGGGCTTTATCAATGGAAATTTCTCAGCTCCTGCAGCTACCTCCAAAGATTTTCAACCTTGGAGTAGATGCAATGACATGGTTACATCTTGGCTTATGAATTATTTTTCTAAGGACATAGGAGACAGTGTGATTTACTCCAAATTTACAAGGAATCTCTGGACCAGTTTGGAGCACAGAATTGGACAATTTAATGGTGCAAAATTGTACCACCTACAAAAGGAACTAGTAGGTTTAACTCAAGAAATAAATGACATTGAAACTTATTTCACAAAACTTAAGCAACTCTGGAATGAACTATATTCACTCAACACCAACATCAAGTGCACTTGCACTTGTGTCTGTAAAGGAAAGAAAATACAGGAGAAATCATAAGAAAATGAGTGATTCATACAGTTTCTTATGGGATTAAATGAGGCATATGGTCAAACTAGGGGAAATATAATTATGATGAGTCCTATGCCTAGTATTGATCAAGCCTATTCATTGATTTTGCAAGATGAAAACCAAAGAGAGGTATTGTAACGACCCGGTCAGTCGTTTTGAGAATTCAAGTTTCGTTCGACGGCATAAGGTCCTGTACAACCTCATACGGTGATTTCGAACTTAGGCGTGCGTCCGGGTTTGAATTTGGAGGTCTATAGGATAATTTGAGGCATTTCTGCGAAAGTTGAAATTGGATAGTGGAAAGGTTTGACCAATGGTTGACTTTGGGGATACCGGGGTTGGGATGTGATTCTGAGAGTTGGAAAAGCTCTATTATGTCAATTGATACTTGTCTGCAAAATTTAGCGTCATTACGGGTTGAATTGATAGGTTTCGGCACGAGTTTTAGAAGTTGGAAGATTTGAATGTTCATAAGCTCGACTCATGGTGCGATTAGTATTTTCGTCGTGGTTTGATGTGATTTGAGACCTCGAGCGGGTCCGTGTTAAAGTATAGAACTTGTTGGTATACTTGGACGGGGTCCCGAGGGTGTGTTTCAGGGTGAGTATTGAGCGAATCCGGGCATTTCCGAAACTCTGGTATTGTTCTGGTGCTTTGAAAATGTGGACCTCAGCAGATTTTCGCGGACCGGGAGGGGGGATGCGGACCGCATATTTTTGTCGTGGCCGCACTTCAGGGAAAGTTCTGAAGATCCGCTGGTCCAACTTAGGAAGCTTATATCTTTTGATCTACAAGAAATTTTGAGATGATTCAAAAACAAAAGTTGTAGTCCTTCGTGTCTAGTTTCTAGAAAGGTAAATAAGTCATCATTTGTAAATTTGTAGAGAAATATATGGACCAAATACTAAATTCTGACAGTGCAGCCCCCAAAAGGTGCGGCCACACCATTTTTATACGACCGCAGGAACTGGGATGTGTGGCCGCGCTTGGAGTTGTGCGGACCGCACAGTGGAGTTCATAGGATGCACTATATAAACGAGGTTTAGGGCATTATTTCATATTTTGGACCTAAGGAGCTCGGTTTTTGTAGTGATTCTAACTCGGATTTAGTTAATATACATGAATATGTCAATGATTTCATCATCTGATTAGTACTTTGAGGTGGAAATTTGGGTAAATTGTAGAAACTTCATAAAATGAATTTTTGGGATTTGAATGTCGATTCGAAATCGAATTTTAGTGAAACTAGTATGGTTGGACTCGTGAGTGAATGAGTGTTTATAATTTGTGACTTTTACCCGATTCCGAGTCGTGGGCCCGGGGAGATATTTAGGGCATGTTTCCTATTTTCTTGCCTTAACTTCGAATTCATTTGCTAAAGTAGTTACTTGTAGTTATATTTACATTATACAATTGAATTGATTAGATTTGGGACATTCGAAGTTGGATACTCGTAGCAAGAGCATGGTTTCAGTTTGATTTGAGCGGTTCGAGGTAAGTATCTTGCCTAACCTTGTGTGGGGGAACTACCCCTTAGGATTTGAGTCCTTTATATTGATTGTAGTCCGTCTATGCGAGGTGACAAGTGCGTACTCGGACTTATTTGTGGGAAGTTGGCCTTTTAGGTTCCTTAGGTCCTTATATTCACCGTGTATGAAGTAGTTCTTGATACGTTTGAGTTCCTAATTGCTAGTTTCACCTCTAAATGCTTTAATTAGAGCCAATTGCTTTAGGATTTTCTTTTATTGTGTACTTGACTCTTATTAGACTTAATTGAAGATTTTACCTCTTCCATCGTCGTGCTATATTTTCATAAATGCTTATTGTAATTGAAATTATTCTTAGCTCATCCTATAATTGTTCAGTTTTATTTGGAGTTATGGTTATCTTCTGCTGCTTATCATCATTGAAGTGTCGAATATCCTTTGTAATTGCTCAACCTAATAAGGAGTTTAGATAACCTATATCTTAGTTGACTTGCCTTTATTTGGAACTATTGGACTTGTGTTGGCTTCCTTAAATGTTGACTTGAATATTGTGGAATCGTTGCTACATTTTAGCTTTCCCTTGTTAAGTTGTTCTTTTTACGCCTAGCATTCTTTACTGCGGTTATTTCTTGTGAATGAGATCTACCGTTTCTTTGTGATTTATAGTTCTTGAGTTGATTTACACGTCGTACTTTGTATTACTGTCATTGTTGGTTTTGTACTTGTTGTGGTGATGTACGAGGTTCTGTCGTGCTATAACTGTTATCTCTATTGGTTACGCTGCATATTTACTTTGGGACTACATAATGGTATTTCGGGAGGTCCTCATGTACTGGATATTTACTTTGGGACTATGGAACAGTATTCTAGGAGATCCCCCAGAACTATATATTTACTTTGGGACTACGGAATGGTATTCTGGGAGATCCCCATGTACTGCGTATTTACTTTGGGAGTGCGGAACATTATTCCGGCAGATCCCTCAGCACTGCATATGTCACGACCCAAAATTCATAAGGTCGTGATGGCGCCGGATACCACTGTCAGGAAAGCCAATCATTAAATGGTTAAGTTAAATTTCCTGTTTTAGCATTTTGAAATCATTACCTTTCACTTAACACGCAATATCTAAATAAAATTCATTAAGTAGAAATATCAGTCCAATATTCCATTTTGATAAAATACATCCCAAACACATCCCAGAACCTGGTGTCACAAGTGCATGAGAAATTTCTAAGATTTTATACAATCATTACAAAGCTTGACTGAGATACAAATTGGACAATAAAAATTTAAAAGAAAATGAATACAATACAAGGGAGAGTCTGTCAGCTGCGGATCGCCTCTGGATGATGCAGCTCGCATAATTCTCCAAACCAGCTACATCGATGTGAAAGTACCTTTGCAATAAAAATGCACAGCAAGTGTAGCATGAGTACGAAAAACAACGTGTACTCAGTAAGTATCCCACCTAACCTCATAGAGGTAGTGACGAGGGGTCGATTTAGACACTTGCTAGAAGTCAATTTAGTATAATCAAGAGAGACACTAAGCATGTATGTCATAGGCAGTTTATTAAAATCGGGAATAAATAATATCAACTCCTTCCACATTTAACACTTTAAATCTTCGTCACTTCAGTTGACAATTTAAATCATAATCTGGGATTAGAAGCATCAAACTTATTTCATATTTTACACATCAATTCTTCTTCTTCTTAACTGGCCATTAAAAACTTCCTTAGGCCGATAAACATGTATAAATCACAGGAAATACGCAGCATTTATCATGCGCAAACAAGGTGCCGAGGGTCGAACGACGCGGACCAGTAATAATAAGTTGTGCACTGCCGAGGGTCGAACAACCCGAACCATAGATGCATCTATCTGCCCCGCTTGTGAATCGATCATGCGACGCGGTTATACATAAATACAGGGTTATCCTGCTCGCGAATCATACATGCGACTCATGCAACCATAGATACACATAAATATAGGGTTATCATGCTCGCGAATCATACATGCGATTCAGGCACCTATGGATACACATATTCACACAATAAGTCCACTTTTTTATCAAGAGAGAAGTTACTCAGGAAAGCGGTAAAATTATTCTTAAAGGAATACGAAAAATAGCATTTAAATCTTTGTTTTGAAACTCATTTGCCAAGTTTAATAATATCTAATACTATAACCTTATCCGGAACACAATTATCCATGGAGGAATCAATCCTCTTTCTAAATGATTAAGAAAGGTACACTCTAGCCTTCTTAGGAATTAAATTACCAATTCAATAGCATGATCAGTCTAATTTTATTTGCAGGATCACATGATATTTTATTGACAAGGTTACAAGTACGACAAATAAAGCATGCTAGTGGGTCCTAGACTACCGGACATGGCATAATAGTAGCTACGCACGGACTCCTGTCACCTCGTGCGTACGTATCCCCCGTAGATAGCAGCACATATTTAATTAGTTCACCTAGGGGGACAATTCCCCCTCACAAAATTAGAAAGGAGACTTACCCCGCTCCGAAATTCCATAACCGGCTTCCAAGCCCTTTTGATGACTCAAATCGTTTCACAACGCTCCAAAACTAACCAAATAACATCAAACTAATGAAAATATACTCTAATACTTGTTAATAATTCAAATTATATAAATTCCCAACTCCGCTCGAAACGTTGGCCAATTTTCCATTGGGCCCACGTGCCCGGATTCCAAAATTTTTCGAAGATAATGATTACCCATGACTTTACTAGCTCAAATATATAATTTACTCTTAATTTCATGCTCAATTTCGTGGTCAAAATCTAAAATATCAATCTCTAGGTCTTCTACCAAAAACCCAAAATTTCAACTAATTTCCATATTCTAATCCATATATACACATGTATTTAACTCAAAGTTGTGAAGAAAACACATACTACATTTCATATGGTGAAAATCACCTCAAAAATCGCATCAATCCGAGCTCCATAGCTCCAAATATGCTAAAAATAGCCGAAACCTCGATATATAACTTCTGCCCAGGTATTTACTCATCGCGATCGCGGAAAATTCTTCGCGAAATTTCCAGCCCAAAATTTGCTATTCGCGATCGCGAAGAACAAATGCCCAGCTCTTCCGGATAGCCTCTAGTATAATGGTCATAATTTTTGCAAAAAATTTCAAATTACAAATTTTTTAATGTTCTGAAAACTAGACTCCAAGATATACAACTTTCATGTTTTGGTCATATCCAATTTCTTATAGATTTTGAGATATAAGCTTCCAAAGTCAGCCCTGTGCAACACAAATATCTTCTTTATTTTCCCGGGCACACTATTGTGTAACAGCCATATATTTTTATACATAAATCCAAATACTAAATGGTTTACTTTTCCAGAAACTAGACACAAAGGGATACAACTTTTGTGTTTACCCTATCTCAAGATTCGTTATATATTGTGAGATATGAGCCTCCGAAGTTGAGTCAGTGCAGCAGAATATTTCCTCTATGGGATCGCAAAAGGCTTTTCGCGATCGCGATTCACTGGACCATTTCTCTCATTTTACTCATCGTGATCGCGACCAATTCCCCGCGATCGCGTAGCACACTGCTGTAGCCAAAAACCAGCAGCTATATAATGGCCTAGAAATGGTCCGAAACCACCCCGAAACTCACCTGAGCCCCTCGGGACCCCGTCCGAACGTACCAACATGTCTAAAAACGTATCACGGACTTAGTCGAGGTCTCAAATCATATCAAACAACGTCGAAATCATGAATCTCACCCCAATTCAAGCTTTATGAACTTTGAAATTTCAAACTTCCACATCTGATGTCGAAATCTATCAAATTACGTCTGATTGACCCCAAATTTTGCACACAAGTCATATTCAACATTACGAACCTGCTTCCGACCCCGATATCAAAATTTTCACTTCCGGTCGGATTTCTCAAAATTGTTCAAATTTCTATCTTTAGCCAAATGACTTCAAAATGACCTACAGACATCTGAATTCACTTCCCATCGCGCTCCCAACTCCAGAATCACCATACGAAGCTATTCTCAGGCTTGGATTCCCAAACGGATATCAATCTCACTAAAATGACTTCCAACCCAAATTTATGAAATTCTTCTAAAATGCTATCTTCCATAATATGCGCCGAAACGCTCCCGGGTTATCCGACTCCCGATCGAACATACGCCCAAGTCTGAAATCATCATAACCTGCTGGAACCTTCAAATCCTGATTCGGAGGTTGTTTACTCAAAATTCCAATCTTAGTTGATTCTTCCAACTTAAGGCTTCCGAAATGAGAATTTTCTTTCCAAATCCACCCGAACTTCCCGAATTTCAATTCCGACCATGCGTACAAGTCATAATATCTGAAATGAAGCTGCTCATGGCCCCAAACCGTTGAACGACGCGCTAGAGCTCAAAATGGCCGGTCGGGTCGTTACATCATATTTACTTTGGGACTACGGAATGGTATTCCGGGAGATCCCCCTTGTAAGGCCCCATAAAATTTGCTAAGTAATTTAGGATTTCGGGGTGCCAGGTAGGCTAATTATAATATTTTATGTGCTATAAATATGATGTAAATGAATTGGATATGGTAATAAGTGTATAATTCATATAATAAGTAATGTGAGGTCCAAGGAGAGGCCTAAGTCTAAGTCAAATTGGAAAATTACATAATTGGCTAAAATTCCAAATGAGTTCGCACAAGTCCACACTTTGATCGAGCATATATATATAAGGTTTTATGTAATGAACAACCTATCCAATTAAAGGTCTTAGAGTCTAGTCTCTAACGCTTCAAACCGTTCGTCAATTGGACAATTCTACACAAAGTTATAATCAAATTACCAAAGGCTGGATTTGCGATCAATTTCGCAACCACAAAATGATTCTGTGGACCGCATAAGCATCACAAAGTGAAGCAGAGTCGGGCAAACTATTATGCTGTCGTATATTGATTATGCTGTCGCATAATTGATTATGTTGTCGATTATGTTGTCGCATAATGATTATGCTGCAAGTCTGCTGCCCATAAAACATTATGTTATAGTATAATTGCACCGCATAATTGAATCCGGGGGTCATTTTTGAAAATTTTCATATTCGAACTCATTTTGATAAATAAGCTTTGGGGCTTCATTTGGGGCTATTTTCTACTAAATCTAGAGAGAGATGAGAGCATTTTAGTGAGAGAAAGAGGGAACCTAACCTTCCAATCACCAAATCTTGCTTAAGTCTTCAAGAATAAAGGAAGATAGCCACTAGATTGTCCTCCATCCGGTAAGTCCTATTTCCAGAACTTGCATGCAAGAGGTTAAGGGTTCAAATATATTGTGGAGATTAGAAATAGTCCATGCATGTGGTACTAAGTTATGTTATGTGATATTAATGAACTAATTTGGGTCGTTCCTGTTAAAAATGGTTGAGGGAAGAAGGAATTTCCATTTTCGGACCTTGTAGTCTATTTCACATGTTAGGTGTTTGATGCAATTCCTAAGAGGGTTACACGATGGGTAATCTTTCTAGTTGTTAATCGATTTTCGCTTTCTCCTTATAGATTATTATTGCTAGAGGTGTTGGTACATTGTAGTAACTTAAAGAAAGCTCAACCAGGTATGTTGGCTAAACTTTATCTCTCGGAATGGAATTGTGTAATGTTTTTCGCAAGTTTAAGTATAATCGGCTCAAAATTTCTAATTTCTACATTTCGGGCCATCCCGTATGAACTTATAAAATTGATTATTCCGAATGAGTGTGTGACGAAAGATAGAGGTTTAAAGTATTGTTGCTTAATAAAATAGTACGTCTTTGAGTCATTTTTTAAATGAAAATTAGTATACCAATTGGGTGAGGAAAACTCGATACGCTCAATACTCCTATTATTTTCTACCTGTACTTAATGATTTAATTGAATATGTCTTTTTGATGATAATCCATAAAGAGTAATTCAAGGATAATTTGTGTACTGCTTGTTTGTGACTTTGATGTGAGCCTCTATTGTTGGTCCTTTGTGCTTAAGGTCCCATTATGAACGCACTTAAGGTATATGATTTCTGGAATGTTATATATGTTGGAATTTGATGGTGATCCTTGAAATTAAATGAAGTGAAAATATTGAATATAAACAAAATGCGGCCATCGTGCCTTGAATAATGAAACTTGTGAAAGGCCTCGAGTTGATTCAAAAACAAAAGTTGTAGTCCTTCGTGTCTAGTTTCCAGAAAGGTAAATAAGTCATCCTTTGGAAATTTGTAGAGAAATATATGGACAAAATACTAAATCCTGACAGTGTAGCCCCCAAAAGGTGCGACCACACCATTTTTATGCGACCGCAGGAGCTGGGATGTGCGGCCGCACTTGGAATTGTGCGGACCGCACAATGGAGTTCATAGGATGGACTATATAAACGAGGTTTAGGGAATTATTTAATATTTTGGACCTAGGGAGCTCGGTTTTTGTCGTGATTCTAACTCGGATTTAGTTAATATACATGAATATGTCAATGATTTCATCATCTATTTAGTACTTTGAGGTGGAAATTTGGGTAAATTGTAGAAACTTCATAAAATGAATTTTTGGGATTTGAATGTCGATTCGAAGTCGAATTTGAGTGAAACTAGTATGGTTGGACTCGTGAGTGAATGGGTGTTCGTAATTTGTGACTTTTACCTGATTTCGAGTCGTGGGCCCGGGGAGACGTTGTGGGCGTTTTTCCTATTTTCTTGCCTTAACTTCGAATTCATTTGCTAAAGTAGTTACTTGTAGTTATATTTACATTATGAAATTGAATTGATTAGATTTGGGCCATTCGAAGTTGGATACTCGTGGCAAGAGCGTGGTTTCGAATTGATTTGAGCGGTTCGAGGTAAGTATCTTGCCTAACCTTGTGTGGGGGAACTACCCCTTAGGATTTGAGTCCTTTATGTTGATTGTAGTCCGTCTATGCGAGGTGAAAAGTGCGTACTCGGACTTATTTGTGGGAAGTTGGCGTTTTAGGGTCCTTAGGTCCTTATATTCACCGTGTATGAAGTAGTTCTTGATACGTTTGAGTTCCTACTTGCTAGTTTCACCTCTACATGCTTTAATTAGAGCCAATTGCTTTAGGATTCACTCTTATTGTGTAATTGACTCTTATTAGAATTAATTGAAGATTTTACCTCTTCCATCGTCATGCTATATTTTCATAAATGCTTATTGTAATTGAAATTATTATTAGCTCATCCTATAATTGTTCAGTTTTATTTGGAGTTATGGTTATCTTCTGCTGCTTATCATAATTGAATTGTTGAATATCCTTTTCAATTGCTGAACCTAATAAGGAGTTTAGATAACCTATATCTTAGTTGACTTACCTTTATTTGGAACTATTGGACTCGTCTTGGCTTCCTTAAATGTTGACTTGAATATTGTGGAATCGTTGCTACATTTTAGCTTTCCCTTGTTAAGTTGTTCTTTTTACGCCTAGCATTATTTACTGTGGTTATTCCTTGTGAATGATCTCTGCCGTTTCTTTGTGATTTATAGTTCTTGAGTCGATTTACACGTCGTACTTTGTATTACTGTCATGGTTGCTTTTGTACTTGTTGTGGTGATGTACGAGGTTTCTGCCGTGCTATAATTGTTATCCCTATTGGTTGCGCTGCATATTTACTTTGGGACTATATAATGGTATTTTGGGAGGTCCCCCTGTACTGCATATTTACTTTGGGACTACGGAATGGTATTTCGGGGGATCCCCATGTACTGCATATTTACTTTGGGAGTGCGGAACATTATTCTGGCAGATCCCTCAGCACTGCATATGTCACGACCCAAAATTCATAAGGTCGTGATGGCGCAAGACACCACTGTCAGGCAAGCCAATCATTAAATGGTTAAGTTAAATTTCCTGTTTTACCATTTTGAAATCATTACCTTTCACTTAACACGCAATATCTAAATAAAATTCATTAAGTAGAAATATTAGTCCAATATTCCATTTTGATAAAATACATCCCAAACACATCCCAGAACCCGGTGTCACAAGTGCATGAGCAATTTCTAAGATTTTATACAATCATTACAAAGCTTGTCCGAGATACAAATTAGACAATGAAATTTAAAAGAAAATGAATACAATACAAGGGAGAGTCTGTCAGCTGCGGATCGCCTCCGGATGATGCAGCTCGCCTAAGTCTCCAAACAAGCCATATCGATGTGAAAGTACCTGTGCAATAAAAATGCACAGCAAGTGTAGCATGAGTACGAAAAACAGCGTGTACTCAGTAAGTATCCCACCTAACCTCAGAGAGGTAGTGACGAGGGGTCGATTTAGAAACTTGCTAGAATTCAATTTAGTATAATCAAGAGAGACACTAAGCATGTATGTTATAGGCAGTTTATTAAAATCGGGAATAAATAATATCAACTCCTTCCACATTTAACACTTTAAATCTTCGTCACTTCAATTGACAATTTAAATCATAATCTGGGATAAGAAGCATCAGACTTATTTCATATTTTACACATCAATTCTTCTTCTTCTTAATTGGCCATTAAAAACTTCCTTAGGCCGATAAACATGTATAAATCACAGGAAATATGCAGCATTTATCATGCGCAAACAAGGTGCCGAGGGTCAAACGGCGCGGACCAACAATAATAAACTGTGCACTGGCGAGGGTCGAATGACCCGAACCATAGATGCATCTATCTACCCCTCTTGTGAATCGATCATGCGACGCAATTATACATAAATACAGGGTTATCCTGCTCGCGAATCATACATGCGACTCAGGCACCCATAGATACACATAAATACAGGGTTATCCTGCTCGCGAATCATACATGCGACTCAGGCACCCATGGATACACATATTCACACAATAAGTCCATATTTTTATCAAGAGAGCAGTTACTCAGGAAAGCGGTAAAATTATTCTTAAAGGAACACAAAAATAGCATTTAAAACTTTGTTTTGAAACTCATTTGCAAAGTTTAATAATATCCAATACTATAACCTTATCCGGAACACAATTATCCACGGAGGAATCAATCTTTTTTCTAAATGATTAAGAAAGGTACACTCTAGACTTCTTAGGAATTAAATTACCAATTCAATAGCATGATCAATCTAATTTTATTTGCAGGATCACATGATATTTTATTGACAAGGTGACAAGTACGACAAGTAAAGCATGCTAGTGGGTCCTAGACTACCGGACATGGCATAATAGTAGCTACGCACGGACTCCTGTCACCTCGTGCGTACGTATCCCCTGCAGATAGCAGCACATATTTAATTAGTTCACCTAGGGGGACAATTCCCCCTCACAAAATTAGAAAGGAGACTTACCCCGCTCCGAAGTTCCATAACCGGCTTCCAATCCCTTCTGATGACTCAAATCGTTGCACAACGCTCCGAAACTAGCCAAATAACGGCAAACTAATGAAAATATACTCTAATACTTGTTAACAATTCAAATTATATAAATTCCCAACTCTGCTCGAAAAGTTGACCAATTTTCCCTCGGGCCCACGTGCCCGGATTCCGAAATTTTTCGAAGATAATGATTATCCATGACTTTACTAGCTCAAATATATAATTTAATCTTAATTTCATGCTCAATTTCGTGGTCAAAATTCAAAATACCAATCTCTAGGTCTTCTACCAAAAACCCACAACTTCAACTAATTTCCATGTTCTAATCCATATATACACATGTATTTAACTCAAAATTGTGAAGAAAACACTTACCACATTTCATATGGCGAAAATCACCTCAAAAATTGCTTCAATCCGAGCTCCATAGCTCCAAATATGCTAAAAATGGCCGAAACCTCGATATATAACTTCTGCCCAGGTATTTACTCATCGTGGAAAATTCTTCGCGATCGCGAAGTACAAAAATTTCCAGCCCAAAATTTGCTCTTCGCAATCGCGAAGAACAAATGCCCTGCTCTTCCGGATAGCCTCTAGTATAATGGTCATAACTTTTTGCAAGAAATTCCAAATGACAAATGTTTTAATGTTCTGAAAACTAGACTCCAAGATATACAACTGTCATGTTTTCTTCATATTTGGTCATATCCCAATTCCTTATAGATTTCGAGATATAAGCTTCTAAAGTCAGCCCTGTGCAACACAAATATCTTCTTTATTTTCCCGAACACCCTATAGTGTAATATCCATATCTTTCCTTACATAAATCCAAATACTAAATGGCTTACGTTTTCAGAAACTAAACACAAAGGCATACAACTTTCGTTTTTACTCCATATCAAAATTCCTTATAGATTGTGAGATATGAGCCTCCGAAGTCGAGTCAGTGCAGCAGAACATTTCCTCTAAGTGATAGCAAAAGGCTTTCCGCGATCGCGATCGCGATTCACTGGCCCATTTCTCTCATTTTACTCATCGTGATCGCGACCAATTCCCCGCGATCGCGTAGCACACTGCTGTAGCCAAAAACCAGAAGCTATAAATGGCCTAGAAATGGTCCGAAACCACCCCGAAACTCACCTGAGCCCCTCGGGACCCCGTCCGAACGTACCAACATGTCTAAAAAGGTATCACAGACTTAGTCGAGGTCTCAAATCACATCAAACAACGTCAAAATCATGAATCGCACCCCAATTCGAGCTTTATAAACTTTGAAATTTCAAACTTCCACATCTAATGCCGAAACCTATCAAATTACGTCTGATGGACCCCAAATTTTGCACACAAGTCATATTCGACATTACGGACCTGCTCCAACTTCCGGAATCGCATTCCGACCCCGATATCAAAATTTTCACTTCCGGTCGGATTTCTCAAAAATGTTCAAATTTCTATCTTTAGCCAAATGACTTCAAAATGACCTACAGACATCCGAATTCGCTTCTCATCGTGCTCCCAACTCCAGAATCACCATACGAAGCTATTCTCAGGCTTGGATTCCCAAACGGACATCAATCTCACTGAAATGCCTTCCAACCCAAATTTATGAAATTCTTCTAAAATGCTATCTTCCGTAATATGCGCCGAAATGCTCCCGGGTTATCTGACTCCAGACCGAACATACACCCAAGTCTGAAATCATCATAACCTGTTGGAACCTTCAAATCCTGATTCGGAGGTTGTTTACTCAAAATTCCAATCTTAGTTGATTCTTCCAACTTAAGGCTTCCGAAATGAGAATTTTCTTTCTAAATCCACCCGAACTTCCTGAATTTCAATTCCTACCATGCGTACAAGTCACAATATCTGAAATGAAGCTGCTCATGGCCCCAAATCGTTGAACGACGCGCTAGAGCTCAAAACAACCGGTCGGGTCGTTACAACATATTTACTTTGGGACTACGGAATGGTATTCCGAGAGATCCCCCCTGTAAGGCCCCATAAAATTTGCTAAGTAATTTAGGATTTCGGGGTGCTAGGTAGGCTAATTATAATATTTTATGTGCTATAAATTTGATGTAAATGAATTGGATATGGTAATAAGTGTATAATTCATATAATAAGTAATGTGGGATCCAAGGAGAGGCCTAATTCTAAGTCAAATTGGAAAATTACATAATTGGCTAAAATTCTAAATGTGTTCGCACAAGTCCACACTTTGAACGAGCATATATATAAAGGTTTTATGTGATGAACAACCTATCCAATTAAAGGTCTTCGAGTCTAGTTTCTAACGCTTCAAACCGTTCGTCATTTGGACGATTCTACACAAAGTTATGATGAAATTACTAAAGGTTGGATTTGCGATCAATTTCGCGACCACAAAATGATTCTGTGGACCACATAAGCATCGCAAAGTGAAGCAGAGTCGGGCAAACTATTATGCCGTCGCATATTGATTATGCTGTCGCATAATTGATTATGTTGTCGATTATGCTGTCGCATAATGATTATGCTGCAATTTTTCTGCCCACAAAACATTATGTTATAGCATAATTGCACTACATAATTGACTCCGGGGGTCATTTTTGAAAATTTTCATATTCGAACTCATTTTGATAAATAAGCTTTGGGGCTATTTTCTACTAAATCTAGAGAGAGATGAGAGCATTTTAGTGAGAGAAAGAGGGAACCTAGCCTTCCAATCACCAAATCTTGCTCAAGTCTTCAAGAATAAAGGAACATAGCCACTAGATTGTCCTCCATCCAGGTAAGTCCTATTTCCAGAACTTGCATGCAAGAGGTTAAGGGTTCTAATATGTTGTGGAGATTAGAAATAGGCCATGCATGTGGTACTAAGTTATGTTATGTGATATTAATGAACTAATTTTGGTAGTTCCTGTTAAAAATGGTCGAGGGAAGAAGGAATTTCTATTCGGACCTTGTAGTCTATTTCACATGTTAGGTGTTTGATGCAATTCCTAAGAGAGTTACACCATGGGTAATTTTTCTAGTTGTTAATTGATTTTCGATTTCTCCTTATAGATTATTATTGCTAGAGGTGTTGGTACGTTGTAGTAACTTAAAGAAAGCTCAACCAGGTATGTTGGCTAAACGTTATCTCTCAGAATGGAATTCAGTAATGTTTTCTGCAAGTTTAAGTATAATCGGCTCAAAATTTCTAATTTCTACATTTCGGGCCATCCCGTATGAACTTATAAAATTGATTATTCTGAATGAGTGTGTGACAAAAGATAGAGGTATAAAGTATGGTTTCTTAATAAAATAGTATGTCTTTGAGTCGTTTTTTTAAATGAAAATTAGTATACCAATTAGGTGAGGAATACTCGATATGCACAATACTCCTATTTGTTTCTACCTGTACTTAATGACTTAATTGAATATGTCTCATTGATGATAATCCATACAGAGTAATTCAAGGATAATTGGTGTACTGCTTGTTTGCGACTTTGATGTGAGCCTCTATTGTTGGTCCTTTGCTCTTAAAGTCCCATTATGAACGCACTTAAGGTATATGATTTCTGGAATGTTATATATGTTGGAATTTGGTGGTGATCCTTGAAATTAAATGAAGTGAAAATATTGAATATAAACAAAATGCGGCCATTGTGCCTTGAATAATGACACTTGTGAAAGGCCTCGAGAGAAAAGGAAATATTGCTATTGTGAGAGGTTGAAAATGCTAATAAAATATTTGAACAATGTGAAATAGTCTGAGATGAATGCATTAATATATATGAATATGTGTTACCTTTGTATGCAAATCCATATAACAGTATTCTTCTTGGGAGATTGATAGTAACCGAGGAAGGGTAGGTTGAAATAACCTAACCCCGAAACTACACATGTCGGTGTAGGGTGCGTTGTGGAAATTATTCCCCTTAACTGGGATGAGACTAGTGTGATTAAATTATTCCTCTTTATTGGGATGAGATTGTTGGTAAATGTGGATACGTCGAACCACACGACACTGTGGTGAGACGGCTTAGCCGATCGGGCCGTGATCGGACGCCATGCCGCACACATAGTGGTAATTCGTGTTGGAAATTGTGATACAAAATGTGATTGTGGTTACACCTTCAAATAAGGTATCTTAGCCGATCGGGCCGAGATCGTACTCCGTACCAAGAGTACGGTGGCATTTTGAACAGTGATATCGTGACTTGTAGTATTATCGGTACTTAAGATCTCCCCAAACTAAAAATATGTAACACTTTCGTGTTTTGAAAAAAATAATATGTTTCAATTGCACATATGGATATAATTGATTGTAATTTGTTGTTTCTATGGCTTTTATTTTCTTGTATGGTTATTCTATTTTAAAAGATGACTTTTAGCTTTACATACTAGTACTATTCGACAGTACTAACATCCCTTTTGCCGGGGGCGCTGCATCTTTAATGGATGCAGGTGTTTCCACAGTAGGCGACAGCGAACAGCGATCAGCGATAGCAGTATGTTACTTTCAGCTAACTTGGTGATCCCCACTTCATTTAGGTCCTAGTCATTTGGTTATCCTGTACTTTTCATTTGAGGTATAGACGGAGCCTTGTTGCCTGCATTTTCGTATTTCTCTTCAATTGTACTTAGAGGCTTCGCAGACAGGTTGTGGGTGGTGTCTGGTAATGGAAATTGAATTAGAAATGGTAATATTTGGAAAATATGTTTTTTCATATATAATAATTGTAACAATTTGGTTATTATGGCTGAAACTGCTAATGGAAAAAAAAATGCAAAATATCAATGTAATATTTACAAGGTATGATTAACGGAGTTCATCTCCTCTTTATTCATAAATTAGTTTGGGTAGAATGAAACCTAACAGGCTTTCTCAGTCGGGTTCACTCGGTTGATTGCCGGTCGTGCCCTTCAGTTTTGGGGCGTGACACCCCTGTACTACATATTTACTTTGGGACTACGGGGCAGTATCCTGGGAGATCCCATGTTGTTATATCTGTGTTCGGAGCTGCTAATCTTCTATGCTTAGGTGTCATAGGGTGACTTGTACTCGAAGGGCATTTATTTGAAAAATGATTATCTTGAAAAAGCTATGCTTGAAGGATATTTATTTGAAAAGTTTATATTTATAAATTATTTATCTTGGAAGAATTATGTTTGAAGGATATTTATTTGAAAAGTAATTATCTTGAAAGAAATATGTTTGAAGGATATTTATTTGAAAAGTATTTATCTTGGAAGAATTATGTTTGAAGGATATTTATTTGAAAATTTTATATTTGAAAAGTATTTATCTTGGAAGAAGTGTGTTTGAAGGACATTTATTTGAAAAGTTTATATTCGAAAAGTATTTATTTTGAAAGAACTATGTTTGAAGGATATTTATTTGGAAAAAAAAATTCTTATTTGAAAGGATTATATTCTAAAGACCTCTATTCAAAAACTTATGGGTAAAATATATATACTTGAAGGTTTTGATTAGTTTATTGGAGTTTGTTGGTTAAGACCTGATGTGAAAACTATTAGTAGCTGAGTTACTACTTCTTTACTGTATTTGTGATTTCGGATTTGGTTTGTATTTCCGTTCACTCTCTTGTGTCCTTATTATGGTGTTTTGCTATTACTTGTTGTTTTCCTTCCTTATTGCAGTTGCTATATTGTTAGCCATATCGCGTAGTCTTTAGATAGATATCATGTTCTGATATTCCTATACTTGTGCATGTACAGTTTATTAGACCAGTGGGTGTCTTGACTAGTCCTCGTCACTACTTCACCGAGGTTAGTCTTAATACTTACCGGGCACCGCTATGGTGTGCTCATACTACACTTCTATACATTTTTTGCAGATCCAGGTATTGATCGTTAGTAGCGGTGTGGATTCTTGCTGAGGAGACTCAAGGTAAACCTGTTGCCGCGTTCGCAGGCTTGGGAGTCACCATCCTAGTTTGTATTTAAACTGCTTTTACTTACTTCCAAACAGTTGTAATTAGAAGTTTTAGTAAACTCTGTAGAGCTTATGATTTGTACTACCAGTTTTTGAGAAATTGTAAATTCTATAAATATTTCTAAATAAAGATTGTTAGATTTTTCTTTATTATTGTTGTATTCAGTTAATGTTAGGCTTACCTAGTCCCTAAGACTAGGTGCCATCACGATACCCAACGGAGGGGAAATAGGGTCGTGACAAGTTGGTATCAGAGCTCTAGGTTCATAGGTGCTACGAGTCATAAGCGAGTTTAGTAGAGTCTTGCAGATCGGTACGGATACGTCTGTACTTATCTTCGAGAGGCTACAGAGCTATTAGGACATTTTCACTTGCTTCATTCCTATCGTGCGAGTTCATTGATCTTGAAGTTTGAAATTTATCATTCCATTCTCTCACGGATGGTGAGGACACGAGCTGCGGTTCTTGATGATGTTACCCCCGGAACAGATGTCGCCAGGGTCAGAGGCAGAGGTCGATGAGGAGCACGTGCCGCAGCTAGGGCACCTACCAGAGCAGCAATTGGGGAGCCGCTAGTAGTTTTAGTAGGAGGCATGTACCGGAGGTGCCTGCTGTTACCCCCCGACTTGAGGAGACTTTAGCACAGTTCCTGAGCATGTTTGGTACATTGACTTAGGCAGGGTTGTTTCTGGTTGCACCAGTTACTTCACGGATCGGGGGAGGAGCTCAGACTTCCGTCGCCGACACTCCAGAGCAGAAAGTTCACGTGGGTCAGGTTCCAGGTGTCATGGTGACATAGCCTGTAATTCCAGTTCAGCTCATGGTCAGGGCAACATCATCTGAGGAAGAGCAACTTAGATTTGCAAGGTTCAAGAGATATAACCCTCCTACATTCAGCGGTTTCGCTTCAGAGAGTGCACGGGGTTTTCTGGAGGAGTACCATAGCATCCTCCGCACTATGGATATTGTTAAGACGAGTGGGGTTGCTTTTACTACGTTCCAGCTTAAGGGAGCGACTTATTAGTGGTGGCAGACATATGAGTTGGGTAGTCCGGCCAATGCAGCTTCACTTACATGGGTTCAGTTTTCAAAGATGTTTTTGAGAAAGTTTGTACCTCAGTCCCTTCGGGATGCATGGCACGCAGAGTTTGAGCAGTTGCGTCAAGGAACTATGTCAGTATTAGAGTACGCCATCAGATTCAGTGATTCAGACATACATGCACCTTCCTCGGTCGCTACAGTTAGAGGGCGGGTCCGTAGATTCGTTGAGGGGCTCAGGCATGATATTCGGTTCAACCTAGCTCGAGAGTTGGAGTCATATGTTTTGTTTCAGCGGGTGGTAGGGGTCGCTCGCGTGGATAGAGGGCATGTGGGACCGGGAGCGAGAGGACAGACAAAATCAAGAGAGAGAGTACAGGGAGGCGAGGAGGCCTCGTAGACCAGAGAGATCTGCTGGCCCTTATTTTAGAGGCAGGGTACGACATGGTAGAGGTTTTGTGGGTCATCCAGTTTGGTTTGCACTTTCGGCTTCGCGCAGTGTTTCAGGTGCTCATGGGTCTCAGAGTACTCGTACTGCACAGTTTCCACAACCACGTCAGTAGAGAGGTGGCTTTGAGTGTGGAGATATCAGCCACATAGTGATAGATTGTCCTAGGCTTTGGGCAGGTGTGTCACAGCGAGTTATTCAGGTGAGTAGAGAGCATCCAAGAGGGGGAGGCTCGGCCCGTTGATGTGTTTCATATAGTAGACTGGAGGTCATTATGACAGATTTTATCAATACATGTATGTTTTGATTCGTTATAGAGTGTACCATCCGTATCTCATAAGTTCTGCGTATCGGGGTGAGTTCCCTATTTGTTGCTCCACTTATGGCTGCGTTTCATTATTTGGCACTCTGTTTACGTGTTGCCCCTGTTGGGAGATTTTCATGAGTGGTAGTCGTGCCTATCGTTGTTTTTATTCATTATTAAGAGCTCAGTGAGTGTTGTGATTTTATTGGCAGAGCTGAGTTAGTGGAAGATTTTAATTGGTATGATATATATTTGATATGTGATTTAGAGTTGAGGGCGAGACTCTCGTGATTTCGTGTGATCTGATGTGTTCGAGTCGGGCTGTGTACCGCGATAGAAGTTATATCAGGATTGGATCCTTGTGATTTGTTCATGTGCTTTAATTATTTCCTTGTTATATTGTTTTGTAGGTTAGTATTGATAGAGAGTTGTGCCTATCGGGCTTGTTTGATAGTTTCCTTTTGTGTTTCTCTTTTCATATTTAGTCATTTTCGTTTTGTGCTTCTTGAGTTTAGCTTGCGAGGTGTGTGCCCGATGGTGTTAGTTGTGGCTTGGTGATTCGGGTGTCTAATTATGAGATTTTCGTGTTTCTTGCATCATTACTAGTGTTGTGGAGGTTTGAAACAGAGTTCTATCAGATATGAGGCGAATTGCCAGTGCTGGGTTGACTTCGGGCAGCTATTGTGATCAAAGGTGTTATTATGGGCCTATGCGTGGTGTGTTATATTGTGTGGTCGTACCTTGTGGGTGTAGGCAAGAGTTGATGCAGCTGGTTGAGACTGATACCGGATATGGATTTAGAATCGGGTCTTTTGGAAATAAAGTGAGAATTTGAGGTATGAGGCTTATCGGTGGTGGTAGAAAGGCTAAATTGCAGTTGAGATGGTGTCGTCAGGCTTGTGTCGATTGGGGTGATGTGGCATCACCCACGGGTGTATGTTGGAAATGTGCACTCAGTGATTTGACGACTTCTAGGCGAGTCTTGACACGTTCGAGGATGAATGTTTGTTTTAAAAGGGGGAGAATGTAACAACCCGGTCGGTCGTTTTGAGAATTCAAGTTCCATTCGGCGGCATAAGGTCTTGTACAGCCTCGTACGGTGATTTCGAACTTAGGCATGCGTCCGGATTTGGATTTGGAGGTCTGTAGGATAATTTGAGGCATTTCAGCGAAAGTTAAAGTTGGATAGTGGAAAAGTTTGACCAATGGTTGAATTTGAGGAAACCGGGTCGGAATGTGATTCCGAGTGTTGGAACAAATCAGTTATGTCAATTGGGACTTGTCTGCAAAATTTGGCGTCATTACGGATTGAATTGATAGGTTTCGGCACGAGTTTTAGAAGTTGGAAGATTTGAAAGTTCATAAGCTCGATTCATGGTGCGATTCATAGTTTCGTCGTGGTTTGATGTGATTTGAGACCTCGAGCGGGTCCGTGTTAGAGTATAGAACTTGTTGGTATGCTTGGATGGGGTCCCGAGGGCCTCGGGTGTATTTCGGGGTGAGTTTTGGGCGAGTCCAGGCATCTTCGGAACTCTGGTATTGTTCTGGTGCTTTGAAAACGTGGACCTCAGCAGATTTTCGCGGACTGCGGAGGAGGGTTGCGGACAACATATTCTTTCCGCGGCTGCACTTCAGGGAAAGTTCTGAAGATCCGCTGGTCCGACTTAGGAATCCTATATCTTTTGATCTACAAGGAATTTTGAGATGATTCAAAAATAAAGTTGTAGACCTTGGTGTCTAGTTTCCAGAAAGGTAAAGAAGTCATCATTTGGAAATCTGTAGAGAAAGATATGGAGAAAATACTAAATACTAACAGTGCAGCCACCAAAAGTGTGGCCGCACCATTTTTATGTGACCACATGAGCTGGGATGTGCGGTCGCGCTTGGAATTGTGAGGACCTCACAGTGGAGTTCAGAAGATGCACTATATAAATGAGGTTTAGGGCATTATTTCGTATTTTTGACCTAGGGAGATCGGTTTGTGTTGATTTTTTGTGGGCTTTTCAAGAAATTCATCGGGGTAAGTGATTCTAGCTCGGATTTAGTTAATATACATGAATATGTCAATAATTTCATCATCTGATTAGTATTTTGACGTGGAAATTTGGGTAAATTGTAGAAACTTCATCAAGTGAATTTTTGGAATTTGAATGTTGATTCAAAGTCGGATTTGAGTGGAACTAGTATGGTTGGACTCGTGAGTGAATGAGTGTTCGTAATTTGTGACTTCTACCCGATTCCGAGTCGTGGGCCCGGGGATACTTTCTGGGCATTTTTCCTATTTTCTTTTCTTAAGTTTGAATTCATTAGCTAAAATATGAGGCGGGACACTGCGAGGTGGGTAGTTTATCTGGGGTACTTGTAGTTATATTTACATTATGCAATTGATTGATTAGATTTGGGCCATTCGAAGTTGGATACTCATGGCAAGAGCGTGGTTTCAGATTGATTTGAGCGGTTCGATGTAAGTATCTTGCCTAACCTTGTGTGGGGGAACTACCCCTTTATGGTTTGAGTCCTTTATGTTGATTGTAGTCCGTGTACGCGAGGTGACGAGTGCGTGCTTGGACTTATTTGTGGGAAGTTGGCCTTTTAGGGTCCTTAAGTCCTTATATTCACCGTGTATGAAGAAGTTCTTGATACACCTCAACATGCTTTAATTAGAGTAAATTGCTTTAGGATTCACTCTTATTGTGTACTTGACTCTTATTAGACTTAATTAAAGATTTTACCTCTTCCATCGTCATGCTATCTTTTCATAAATGATTATTTGTAATTGAAATTATTATTAGCTCATCCTATAATTGTTGAGTTTTAATTGGAGTTATGGTTATCTTCTGCTACTTATCCTAATTGAATTGTTGAATATCCTTTGTAATTGCTCAACCTTAAAAGGAGTTTAGAAAACATATATCTTAGTTGACTTGCCTTTATTTGGAACTATTTGACTCATGTTGGCTTCCTTAAAGTTGACTTGAATATAGTGGAATCTTTGTTACATTTTAGCTTTCCGTTGTTCAGATGCTCTCTTTACGCCTGGCATTCTTTACTGTGGTTATTCCTTGTGAATGAGCTCAACCGTTTCTTTGTGATTTAAAGTTCTTGAGTTGATTTAATCGTTGTACTTTGTATTACTGTCGTTGTTTCTTTTGTACTTGTTGTGGTGATGTACGAGGTTTCTGTCGTGCTATAACTGTTATCTCTGTTGGTTGCGCTGCATATTTACTTTGGGACTACAGAATGGTATTTTGGGAGGTCCCCCTGTACTCCATATTTACTTTGGGACTACGGAACAGTATTCCGGGAGATCCCCCAGCACTGTATATTTATTTTGGGACTACGGAATGGTATTCCGGCAGATCCCCCTGTACTGCATATTGACTTTGGAAGTGCGGAACAGTATTCCGGGAGATCCGTCAGCACTGCATATTTACTTTGGGACTACGGAATGGTATTTCGGGAGATCCCTCTATACTGCATATTTACTTTGGGACTACGGGACGGTATCTTGGGAGATCCTCTGTTGTTATATCTGTGTTCGGAGCTGCTAATATTCTATGCTTAGGTGTCACAGGGTGACTTATACTCAAAGGGCATTTATTTGAAAAGTAATTATCTTGAAAGACCTATGTTTGAAGGATATTTATTTGAAAAGTTTATATTTGCAAATTATTTATTTTGGAAGAATTATGTTCAAGGATATTTATTTGAAAAAAATTATCTTGAAAGAACTATGTTTGAAGGATATTTATTTGAAAAGTTTATTTGAAAAATATTTATCTTGGAAGAATTATGTTTGAAGGATCTTTATTTGAAAAGTTTATATTTGAAAAGTATTTATCTTGGAAGAACTGTGTTTGAAAGACATTTATTTGAAAAGTTTATATTCGAAAAATATTTATTTTGAAAGAACTATGTTTGAAGGATATTATTTGAAGGAAGTATATTAAAAAAAAAAAGAAATTCTTATTTGAAAGGATTATATTCTAAATACCTCTATTCAAAAACTTATAGGTGAAAGATTAATACGTGAAGGTTTTGATTAGTTTATTGGAGTTTGTTGGCTAAGACCTGATGTGAAAACTATTGCAGTAGCTGAGTTACTACTTATCTTTATTGTATTTGTGATTTCGTATTTGGGTTGCATTTCCTTTCACTCTCATGTGTCTTTATTATGGTGTTCCGCTATTACTTGCTGTTTTCATTCCTTATTGCAGTTGCTATATTGTTAGCCATATCGCGTAGTCTTTAGATAGATATCATGTTCTGATATTCCTATACTTGTGCATGTTCAATTTATTAGACCAGTGGGTGTCTTGACTAGTCCTCGTCACTACTTCACCGAGGTTAGTCTTGATACTTACCGGACATCGCTATGGTGTGCTCATACTACACTTCTGCACATTTTTGTGCAGACCCAGGTATTGATCATTAGTAGCTGTGCGGATTCTTGCTGAGGAGACTCAAGGTAAACCTGTCGCCGCGTTCGTAGGCTTCGGAGTCACCCTCCTAGTTTGTATTTACATTATTTTTACTTACTTCCAAACAATTGTAATTAGAAGTTGTACTAAAATCTGTAGAATTTATGACTTGTACTACCAAGTTTTGGGAAATTATAAATTCTATATAGATTTCTACATCAAGATTGTTAGATTTTCTTTATTATTGGTGTATTCAGTAACTGTTAAGCTTACCTAGTCCCTAAGACTAGGTGCCATCACGATATCCAATGGAGGGGAAATTGGGTCGCAACAGGTATATGTTAACCCTCTCATCTCTAATGAGACTTCGTCCTTCATGGCACGAATCCAGACCAACATTCAAGGAGGTTTTGCAAATCAAGCAAGTTTTTCACAAAGGAATGGAAAACAGAAATTCACAAGCCAAAGACAAAAATATGGGAATGGATTTCAAAGGTCTGGTAATCTATCTCAAAAGACACCATTTGTCAAAGGAAAGAAAACCAAGTTTAACCCCAATGTTGCATGTACCAATTGCAAAAACGACAGGTCATACACTGGAAGATTGCTACAGAATAATAGGGTTCCAAGAAAATATTGAATTCACCAATGGAAAAACATGACAAGGCATAGTCAGAAGAAATGTAGCATTCTCAGGGAAACAGGGAGATGATAACACAAACAATTGCACTGAGGCACTGAACCGGCATCTTTCCAAAGATCAATTTTCACAACTGGTTCAATTGATTAAACATGTCAAAATTAGGGAGAAGAGAAGCCCAAATTCGGAGATTAATGCTAATGCAGTTGCTGGTACTATTATCAAATATTCTGGAATATGTTTTTCAATGTTTAATTCAAATATATGGATTATAGATTCAGGTGCTTCAAAATATATGTGTTTTGACTCAAATGCTTTTGTTTCTCTAACCCTTCTTCCTGCTCCTTTACATATAAATCTTCCTAATTCTTTTAAGGTAACATTCACTCACATAGGTAGAGTCTATATTCTTCCTAATTATGTTTTAGAGAATGTACTTCATGTCCCTACTTTCAGATGTAATTTACTATCTGTTAATAGGTTTTCTTTAGAGTTTCAGTGCACTCTCTCATTCTCTTCTGGTCATTGTGTGTTGCAGGCCTCTTTAATGAAGAGGGGTCAAGTTCTTGGTGAAGACAAAGAAGGATTAAGCTTATTGGAGCCTACTGCAGTCAACATTAGAGACAATTATGAAGCATATGTGGTTCCAATTTCAAATCAGAATGTTCCTATTTAAGTTTCAGATCTTTTTTCCTTTTTCAGAAAATGCTACTTCTAATGTAAATCTATGGCACTTTAGATTAGTCCATTTTCCTTTTTCATCGATGAAGCATTTCAGTTTTTCTCTTTTCCTCCTAATTCTGAATGTTTCTGTGATATTTGTCCTAAATCTAGGCAAACTAGAAATCTTTTTTCTTTAAGTCAAATCAAATCAAAGAAAGCATTTGAGTTAATTTATGTGGATACATGGGGACCTTACAAAGTTCTCACATATGATAATTTTAAATATTTCTTGACAATAGTGGATGAATACAGCAGGGGTGCATGGACCTTCTTATTGAGTACCAAGAGTAATGCATTTGATGCATTGAAGAATTTTCTCACAATGGTTGAGATACAATTTGGTGTTAAAGTACAAAAACTAAGGACTGACAAAGCCTTTGAACTTGGTAGGGGCACACAAGAGTTTGCATTCTTGACTTCTCAAGGAATACTTCATCAAACTTCTTGTGTTGCTACCCCTCAACAAAATGACATAGTGGAAAGGAAACACATGTACCTATTGGAGATTGCAAGAGATCTCCTTTTTCAATCAAAGGCTCCTATTGCATATTGGGGTGAATGTTCATCTAGTAACAGTGCTCCAAGAAACAACACTCATGTTGCACCTAGAATATCTTCAAGAGAATCAAAACTGCCTAGTCATCTCAATGCCTATATTTGCAATAATATTTTTCTTACTGACCTCACTTCTTCTTGCTTTGCACAGCCTGCTACTCCTACTGCCTATTCTTTAGAGATCTACCCCCCACAATCAACATGTATTACAATTTATCTCAGAGGTTTCAGAACCTAGTAGCTTTTCTCAGGCCTCCATGCACCCAACATGGCAAACGACCATGGATTCAGAAATTGAGGCATTACAGAAGAAGACATTACCTTGTAAATGGGTTTAGAAGGTAAATCACAAACATATGGTAGCATAGAGAGACTTAAGGCATGATTATTAGTGAGGGGGGGACATACAAAAAGAAGAAATCGACTACAATGAGACATTCTCACCTGTGGTGAAAATGACCACCATAAGATGCCTTTTTGAAATGGCATCTAAAAAGGCATGGCCAATTTATCAGTTGGATGTAAGTAATGCATTCTTACTTGGAGATCTACAAGAAGCAGGTTTTATGAAATTCACAGACCTCCCTCTCCTAATCATGTTTGTCTACTCAAAAAGTCTCTGTATGGCTTAAATCAAGCTTCACCATAATGGTATGCTCGGTTTGTTGGTGCTCTCAATTTTAAAGGGTATTCCTTTTCTCTTAATGACTACTCATATTCTTCAAAAAATAAGGTCATTTGACTACAATTGTGACAGTTTATGTGGATGACATTCTAATTAGTGGCAATGATTCATCAAAAATCACACTTTTTAAGGCATTCCTTCACAATGAATTCAAAGTCAATGATCTAGGCAATCTACACTATTTTCTAGGCATGGAGATTCTTAGAGAAAAATAAAGTATTATTATATGCCAATGAAAATTTACCTTAGACATGCTGAAAGAGTTTGATGTCACACAATCCTCTATTGTCTCATCACCACTCGAACCATCTTCTAAACTCCATGAGGATTCAGGCAATCTTCTTCCTAATCCCACTATTTATAGACAACTTGTGGGCAGATTGAACTACTGACCCACACTCGACCAGATATGTCCTTTGCCGTCTTGAAGTTGAGTTAATACATGTACAGTCCCCGCCTTTCTCACTTCACAGTAGCCTTGAGGGTTCTTATATATTTCAAATCATATCCAGGTCAGGATATTTTTTTTAAATTCAGGTCCATCTCTAAAGCCTATTGCTTTTTCCGATGCCGATTGGGCATCTTGCCCGGAAACCAAACGCTTTCTAAGTGATTTCTACATTGCCCTTGGAGCTTCACCCATTTCCTGAAAATCTAAAAAGCATGCATCTTTATCTTTGTCTTCTGCTGAGGCAGAATACCTGTCCATACGCAAGGTAGTGGCAGAGTTAAAACTCACCTTCTTCAAGATCTCTCCATTCAACCCTCTTTTCCTGTACCAGTTCTCTCTTAAAGCAAATCGGCGATTCACATCGCCCGTAATCCCGTCTTCCACGAAAGAATCAAACACGTGGAACTTGGTTGCCACTTTGTGCGTCAACAGTTCCTCTCCGACCTTATTTATCTCTCTTTCGTGCCTTCTCAATCTCAACTTGCTGATCTATTCACAATACCCCTTTTAGGGCCCTCTCATCGATCGATTCTCAGCAAGTTGGGAGTGTCATTTCCCCTCCAACTTGAGGGAGGAAGTTGGAAAGCACTCGATCTCACCATTTACAGAAGAAGAAAGAGGCACAAAGGTTGAACAAGAGAAACAGATAGGTTCAGTCAAAAGAAAATGTTCGAACATAACAATGTCTCCTCATTTTGATCTCATATGTGAGAGGACAGGTGTCATCATCCCCGCAACCAAAAGAAACTTTAAGTGATTAAATCTGGACCGTCTATAGTGGAGCTCAGCTCTAGAACTTTCTCACATGTGTAGAAGAGCTCACATGTACTAGAGATGGTGGAAAATATTAGTTGGTTAGATTGTTAATTTTAGTCTAATGTAAAAATGACAAGTGTACAAATTTTATAGGATTCTTCTATTTTCTATATTCTTTTACTAGGTATATACTTGTATAAAGTTAGACATTCTTGTACAATGAATTCATCAATCAAAAATACAGAAATTTTTTATATCTTCCTTTCATTATTCTATTATTCATTCTTTCATGTTGATTTATGGATTTTAACTACTGTTTGAGATGAACGATATGAGTGGCTAAGTTCTTTAGTTTTGGGGCTGTAGTTGAACATGAATATTGACGTTTATTGATTACTATCATGAATTATGTTTAATTTGCGGCTGTTTCTTTAAATTTGTGCTTAATCTATGAATTGTGTTGCTACCAATTTACTTACTGTTTATTATGCTTGAAAAAATTATGTTTAAGTTAAAGTAGAATTAGAGGGAGATTGTTTGGGAGACGGTGATATATCTTAAATAGACGAGTAGTAATATATACATAGCGATCAATTAGTATAAATCGGATTAACACTGCGGCGTTTAGATTAGAGCGATACATACAGTGGGATTGGAGAATGTGAGTAATATATACAAACTGGTCAATTAACGACCATAAGTAATTTAAATTAATAGATATAACCATAACCCAATAAGATTGATAACCTGACTGCAACCTTGGAGAATTCATCTCACTGGTTAATAATAAATACCCATATTTGCCTATATGAATTTTTTTTTTCTTCAACCCCTTCAAATCTAGTCACCAGCTTCTCCCTGGACAAGATCAAAATCATATACTCCAGGCTTAATATTTACTTGGCTTTTCTGTAAATAACGTCAATTGTGGAATAATACTGTGTATGTCAGGGGTGAATTTATAAGCTTATTATGGGGCATGTGAACCCATGATCTTTCCGTAAAATTAGATATTTTATGTATATATTTTTTGAAATTAATATAATATTAACTGTTGATACTCATATTCCAAGAAGATTAAATGGTGCATTTGCTTGAACGTTAGAGTTATTGTCGTACAGGGATCAAATTCCACTAGATACATTTTTTCCTCCTTTATTTAGTGTTTACTGTTTTTCCACATGTTTGACTATATGCAAGCGTTGATCCTTTATTGATCCGAATCCACTCTCATTACCTCCTAATAGTCATTGGATTACCCGCGGAGTTCTCAATTCCCGCAAAAAATCTCTAAGAATTTTCAAATCCCAATTAGCCGCTGTTACAATTCCAATAATTTCCCATCGAACTTTTCGCTTAACATGCCATGGAATGATCTGATTTTCAATCATTTCGATATTATTCTTAAACCTCCTATTTTGGGTTTTCATCCGAAGTTTAGGATTTTATGCAGCTGCAAATAATAAATCAAGTTGAATTGAGAATAGTAAGTTGTTGGAAATGAAAATAGTGGAAGTGGATAATTGTTGGTGGAAAAGTGTAGCAACTCTGAGAAACGGCTGATTGTCGGGTCGGATACCAAGAGAGCACTAGTTGGAGCGGGTGCTCGGATCCTATTTTACCCGACCCTAATTAAAATGTTTTCTGAAACAAAATTGTAGCTCAGTTCAGATGGTGGGATCAAATTAATCAGGTATGCTTCGTACCCCTTTGTAAAAGCTATTGTTATTTTTGTTGGTTGACTTTTTATAAACTTTGGCAATTTCAATACTTTCTGCTTTGCTGTACAAGAGTGTAGTTCCTTCGTGAATTTGTTTTATGATTCACCAGTTTCTTCTGCTGGGAGCGGCTCCATTTCCATCTGATGTTCCTTGGTTGAAGCAGCTTGGAGTTGGAGGAGTAATTACGCTGAATGAGCCTTATGAAACTTTGTCACCATCTTCATTATACTATGAGATTCACTTCTTTTTCAGACTATCATCATTTTATTCGCTTTTTTCTTTATAACGTAGTGTCTAGACCCGGGGGCGGATTTACGGGGCGGATGAACCCCCTTCGCCGAAAAATTACAGACAAAATCTGTTTTTTATTAAGTTTTGAATCTCTTGACATAGTCTAAAAGTGTAGTTTCGTGGCCAAGGAGTTCAAAAACTTTGTAGGTTATAAGTTCAATTCTCACTAGCTACAATCTTTTTTAACTTATTTCTTTTTGAACCCCCTTAGTGAAGATCCTCCCTCCGCCCAGTCTAGACCAGCTAACTGTTCTATTAGAATACCAGCTACATATCGCTAGCAAATTTATCCAATATCTGCCTACCGAGGCTTCAACAAATGAAAAGAAATCACCTAATATTTTTTGCCTCTGTTGGGATTTGAATTGATACCTCATTGTTCTACTTCCGCTTCATTGACCACTAGACCATTAGAGTTGTTAAGTTATTTCCTCCTTAGAACCTTTAAGTGTATGATCAATGTATGTATCTTTTATGAGAAAGTTATTAATTGCTATGAATCTTTTGTTATAGACTCTTTCTATATGGGGTTTGGCGAGGTTCATCCCTCAGCATGGGGATATTTCTGAAAATAAAAACTTGTTTTTTGAGACAATTTCCCTCATCCCTTACCCGTATTTCTCTTAGTATTTCCACCTGTGTACCTCCTAATCTTTGGAGCATGTGCGATTTATTCAGGATCCTTGTCAAGAAAGAAGTTAGTCCCTGATTCTTTATTTATGTCAAAAGGCCTGGACTCGAAGAGGGAGTCGATTCACGTACTTCATCATTTCTTGGGCCGTTATCGTCTTTCTCGGGTTCAGGGTATGAATTCTTTGTCTATTAAGAAAGTCCCGGTGTCAACACCCCTACTGGTTTGACTCCAGCGGATGTAACTAGCTTACTAATTGAAAAGGAGAAATTGCCTAGCACCAAACTGGTGCTAAGTCTCTACAAGTATCAGGAAGTTTTCAGTCTCAGACTTAATATTATTAGTTAATATTTTTCACTAAAATGGACACGTTTCTAAATTCTCCAGGGTGTTGCTGGAGACATCCATGGTTAATATATAGGTAAGGCTCCATCCGGATTTAAAAAGTTTTTGGAAGAAGTTGACTGAAAACTGAAATAACCGTGTTTGTTCTTCAAAACTGTATTATTTTCTGGAAACCATAGCCAAAATCTTCTTGCTCTGTTATTCCTCTAGAGATTGTGCTACTGCTCCTCTTTATTCCTCCCATGCTTTTTTCTTTACCCCTAGTGGGTGTTGCATAGGACCAAATCTTCCTGAAATTCACTAATATTTTTGGCTACTAATTTGATTGCGTGTTAGTAATTATTATATTGCAGCTGCTTTGGAGTAACAGTCTTTTGGTTGAAGCATGTGCAGTTCTTTAACATTAGGAAACAAGGTCTTACCTTTCGATTCTTGTTGTAGTTCCATATCTCTTTCACTGGTGATTTCAGGCCCATGGAATCGACCATCTCGTTATTCCGGCTAGAGATTATGTTTTCGCTCCTTCTATTGTGGATATCAACCAAGCGGTCAAATTTGTTCACAGTGAGTGATTGCCATCTATTATTAACTCTCTTTTTGTTTTCTTTTTTTTCTTCTGATGGCTTATTGAAAGAAGATTCTTCTTTTGATGACTGAGTTACTGTCATTTTAGGTGTCTCCATGTTACAGTATTTATTCTTTATCACTTCTTGATTTGCTTCTCTATTGCAGAGAATGCATATAATGGCCAGATTACTTAAGTACATCGCAAAGCGGGAATTAAGGGGAAGGAGCACAATCGTGTACGTGCTTTGTTTATTTGGTAGCTTCCTTTAGCTACAAGAGAATTGACTGTTCTCCACCTTGAAATTACACTACAACAGGCCGCTCTATCTTCCAAAGTTGACAGCCAACTGTTAGATTGAAAGCTATAATGATGCTCTCTATTTCAGAGAATGCATGTCATGACTCCTGCTGCTGCTGCACTGGATTATGTTCCTTCCAGAAGACCTCAATCGAGTTCAGATTCACAATTCTACCTCATTCCATCTAATTTAATGGTTCCTTCTCAGTCAAAGGCGGATGCGGGATTTGAACTTTATGGGTTCAGATTCACAATTCTACCGCATTTCTCTAATTTAATGGGTTCAAAATTCATTATTTATACATAATATTTAAGAATTATTTGGGAAAAAATACAGGATATGCGCGAAAACTATAGGTTCAGACTGGATACGCCCCTCTTCTCAGTGGAAGGTAAACATAAGTGCATGAGTTAGCAAATAGTATAGTTATATTTTAGCTTACGAGTTTAGATTGTTCCTACTTTGTTGGGCAACAAATTAAAGTGCTACCTACTTGTTGGCCCAAGAAAAGATAAGTTTTGAAGATTGACAGAGGAGCTCATAAATGAATCAGGTCCATCACTGGTAGACATTGACACAGGCAAACTCAAGGCATGTGAGATGCACATGCAGGAGATAAACGTATTTTGGCATAATAAATATTTCCTGATCGAAAAGATTGCATAAATGATAAGGAGAAGTACTCCTTACTCAAAGAGAACATTATCCATGATAAGGAAGGATTTAGGAGTTGAGATTAACTAGAACTCTTCCACCGAGGAAGAGTAGCATTAGAACTCCAGTTAATTCTTTATCTACTAACTCTATTTATTGTAGGATGTTCTCAGTGAACAGGTACGCACAAACACAGAAGTTAAACAGGAATCGAGAGCAAAATAGCATGGTATTTTGCAAACAGTTCGTGTAAGATTTAAGTGTGCAAACCTGAAGCTACTTGAACCAGATAGAATAACCAGTTCCATGTGTCTATCTTTCATTCTAGTTCAATTGTAGTAGGTGGTTTTATATTGTACCTTTCAGCTTTATCTAGAAGCATTTGTAATAGGTACTCAGTGTGTTCAAGTTAGAGTTAACTTGGAGTTGTCGCAACAGTTAGAGGGTGTTTGCTACAAGGGATTAGAGTTAGTCCTAGGTTTACAAAAGAATGTTTGTAAATGCAGTTTTTGGCTCAGTGATTTAGTGAAGAGTTTGGGAAAATTATACTGGGAAGTAAGTCGTGGTTTTCACCCTTTGAGCCAGGTATTTTCCACGTAAAAATCCTTGTGTTCTTTAATTTCTGTACTTGTTATTCCGCAATAGTAGTATTAGGAACACATGGAAGAACCATGTCCTTTTATAATCTGTGCATGCGAAAAATTGGACACCACACAAATCACCCACATCTTGTGTGGTACTGAAGTATAAAACATCAATTGGTATCAGATCAAGTTATCCTTGAAGAGGCTAACACCTTAGGAGAATATCAAGATGAGTGCACCACCTGGAAATTAGGAAGGATAATCAACTGCTAAGCCACCACTCTTCAATGGCCAATACTACTCATGGTGGAAGAACAGAATGAGAGACCACATCGTTGGAGAAGATTACGAGCTATGGGACATTGTCACTGATGGTCATCTTGCTACTATGAAGAAGAATGCTGAAGGACTAAATGTGCCAAAAATAAGAGCTGACTGCACTGCTGAGGACTTGAGAAAATGGGAGAAGAATGCCAAGGCCAAAAAATGGCTTGTGTGTGGACTTGGTCCAAACGAGTACAACAGAGTTCAAAGATGCGCTACTGCTACAGAAATTTGGAACACTTTGCAAGTGGCTCATGACGGAACACTTCAAGTGAAGAGGTCCAGAGGAACTCTACTGTATTCTCAATATGAGAATTTAACCATGAAGGAAGGGGAAACCATCCAAGAGATGCATACAAGGTTCACCACACTGACATATGAACTCAAGTCTCTTGGAAGGATTCTTCTTGAAGAAGACAAAGTTGAGAAGACTCTGACAAGGGTTCTGTCAGTCTCTTGTGAAAGCAAAATCACTGCAATTCAGGAACCAAAGAACATTCCAACTCTTAAGTTGGATGAGCTGTTTGGAAATCTCACTACTTATGAACTTAGACGGCAAACCATGAAGATGGATGTGCCCAAGAAAGAAAGGAGCCTGGTACTCAGAATCACTAAAGGTGCTGAGCTACAGGAATATGAGATGGATATGATAACTAAGGACTTCAAGAAATACCTAATGAGAGGAAATGGTTCTTCAAGAAGTGAAAATTACAATAAAACAAGAGTTCCTGAGAAATCGACAAATGAGAGTTGCTAAAAGTGTGGGAAGACTGATCATCACATCAAGAATTACCCTCAGTGGGAAATTGAATGGAAAAAGGAAAGATTTGAACGAAAGAACAGGAAGAAGGAACAGTTTCATCCCAAGAAGAACAAAGGATCAATAAAGGCCATGGTTGCTGCTTGGGGAGAAAACTCAGATAAGGACTCAGATGATGAAGATGGAGATGAACAAGCACTTATGGCAATTGGAGAATCCGATGAAGAATCGATTAAGTTTTTGTCTAAAGAAAAACTTTTTGAATTATTACTAGACTTCATTGAAGAATCTGAGTATATAAACAATGAAAAGGAACAGCTGTCTAAGGAATGCGTGATGTTAAAAGAAAAGTGTAAGAATATGGAACTCAGAGTCAGTGAGACTGTAAGTGAGAATACTTCTCTAAAGAACCAGGTTCATGCATTTGAAGCAAATGTCCTAGAACTAAAATCTGAAAATCTAAAACTGAAATTAGGAACAAGCAAAAGGACAGTTTATTGCACACAACTCACTTTAGAAGAAAATGTAGGTAAACTTAAAAATGAGTTGTATAAGAAGGATGAACAGGTAAGATGTTGAAGGAGGATCTAGGGAAGGTCAAACATGAACTAGATAGAACTAGTAAATGGAACAGGTCATCTGATGCTCTGTCATGGCTACAGGAACATCATAGTAGCAATAAAAGAGGACTTTGCTTTGGGAATCAGCTACCTAAGTGGAATCCTAAAAGGAAGTACCTCACTCTTCCTGAGAACAAGATTTGTACTCACTGTGGTAAAACTGGTCACTATAAAAGTGAATGTAGTGCAAAAGAAAAGGCAAGTCAAAAGAACAACAATTTTGTTGAAGGGAAGAATTGGGTACCAAGCTGGGCTAAAAAGAATTTAATTCATCCTTTTGCCTATAGAAAAGGACCCAAACTAGTTTGGGTTCCTAAGACTAACCCCTGATTTCCTTTTGCAGGTTCAAGTGAAGGGAAGCAGCCAAATATGGTATATGGATAGTGGTTGCTCAAAGCACATAACAGGAAGCAAGGACCAGTTCCTTTCACTTGAGGACCTCAAAGGAGGAAATGTTTCCTTTGGAAATGGAAAGAAAGGTGAAATCATTAGGGTTGGTAAGGTGGGTAAGAATGACTCTCATTCTATTGAGAATGTTTACTTGATAGACTGCCTGAAATACAGTCTAATAAGTGTATCACAATTGTGAGATAGAGGTAACTTGGTAGCATTCACCTCTACTAAATGTTTTGTGATTAATCTTATCACTGACAAGATTGTTTTGTAGGGAAAAAGAGTGAACAATATATATATTGTAGATCTGTTCATACTTTCAAAAAACGAACTAACTTGCTTATGTGTGATGGACAGTGATCCCCTCCTTTGGCATAAGATACTTGGACATGCAAGTCTGAGTCAACTCAACAAATTAGTCTCCAAGGACTTGGTGATAGGACTGCCTAACATTAGTTCAAGGAAGACAAAGTTTGTGAGGCTTGCAAGGGGTAAGCAGGTAAGATCTTCTTTTAAATGCAAGAAAGTGGTAAGTACCACCAGAACGATGGAACTGTTTCATATGGATCTACGTGGTTCAATGAGAACATTAAGCAAATGTGATAAAAGATATGTGATGGTGCTTGTTGTTAATTACTCTAGGTTTACCTAGACATTGTTTTTAACATCTAAAGATGAAGCATTTGACATGTTCACTTCTTTTGTTAGACAAACTCAGAAACAACTAGGTAATCAACTTGCATCCATTAGGTCTGATCATGGCACTGAATTTGAAAATGATAAATTTGCTGAATTTTTTGATGAGCATGACATATATCATAATTTTCCTGCTCCAACAACTCCATAACAAAATGGAGTAGTTGAAAGAAAGAATAGGCACTTGAAGATATGACTAGGACTATGCTTCTTTCTAGAAAACTGCCCCATAGCTTCTGGGCAGAAGCTGTAAATACTGCATGCTACATCATAAATAGGTGCATGACTAGACCTCTTGTAGAGAAGACTCCCTATGAGTTACTTAAAGATAGAAAACAAAATATATCCTATCTTAGGGCATTTGGATGCAAGTGCTTTGTGCACAACAATGGTAAAGACTCCCTAGGCAAGTTTGATCCTAGAAGTGATGAGGGAGTATTCTTGGGATATTCTTCACATAGTAAAGACTATAAAGTCTATAACAAAAGAACTATGTGTGTTGAAGAAACTGTTCATGTTGTTTTTAATGAGACTAACATATTTTCTGAGAGAAAGGAACATGATGATGAAGCAATTGGGCTGGTGAGAAACTTAAGTGAAGCCAAAGCCTAGACTGAAGCTGCACTGGAGGAAGGAACAAGTGATGGAATGGGTTCATCCACCCCGGGCAACATGACAGGGGGAATAGAACAAAGAGGAAATGATCCTCAAACCTCAATGCAACCTGTCCCTGAACATGTTCCACAACAACAAAACACTGAAGAAATATCGAGGAGACACCAGTTGGTTGTGAGACCTTACAAATATCAAAGTTCTCATCTTATTGAGAACATCATTGCTGATCCAACCTTTGAAATCAAAACTAGATCTTCATTGAAGAATCTTTGTACTTTTGATGCTTTCTTATCTCTTATTGAACCTAAAAATATTGCTGAGACTTTGCAGGATGCAAACTTGGTAAATGCAATGCAAGATGAACTCAACTAATTTTAAAGGAGTCAAGTTTGGCATCTGGTACCAAGACCCTTGGATAGATCAGTAATTGGAACTAAGTGGGTCTTCAGAAATAAACTTGATGAAGATGGAACAGTTACAAGAAACAAGGCAAGATTGGTGGTTCAAGGATACAGTCAGGAGGAATGCATAGACTATGATGAAACTTTTGCTCCAGTTGCAAGGATGGAAGATATAAGACTCCTCATAGCCTTTGCTGCTTACATGGAATTCACCATTCACTAGATGGATGTCAAGAGTGCCTTCCTCAATGGCTATCTAACGGAAGAAGTGTTTTGTCAAGCAACCTCCAGGATTTGAAAGCAAGAAAAATCCAGATCATGTGTACAAACTCGATAAAGCATTGTATGGACTCATGCAGGCTCCAAGAGCATGGTATGAAAGGTTATCAAAATTTCTGCTTGAGCATGACTACAAGAGAGGTAAAATTGACAATACTTTATTCTTAAAAGAAAAGGGTAAGATCTCTTGGTAGTTCAGATATATGTTGATGATATAATATTTGGAGCAACTATTGATAAGCTAAGTAAAGAATTTTGCTAAACTAATGGGGAGTGAATTTGAAATGAGCATGATGGGTGAGCTTGACTTCTTTTTAGGCTTACAAATTAAAAAACATTCAAATGGATATATGATCCATCAATAGAAGTATGTAAAAGAGATGCTTAAAGGTTTAAAATGGAAAATTCCAAAGAAATTGACACTCCTATTGCAATAGCTACAAAGTTGGATATAGATGAACCTGGTTCATCTGTTGATCAAAAGTTGTATAGGGGAATGATTGGCTCATTATTGTATCTTACTGTTAGTAGACCGGGCATTATTTTCAGTTTAGTCATTTGTGCAAGATTTTAGGCAAATCCAAATGTAATGCCCCATAAAATTTTTAACTAAAAACCCGGAGTTCCATAGCGCCAAGTTAGATTCATGTGTTATAATAGGGGTTTGTGGTATATTGCAATGCTTCAAGGATCGAGCTTGGGTGTGTGTTGATGCAACATGTTAAGGTTATAGCTTATGCTTCAAGACAACTTAAGAATCATGAAAAGAACTACCCAACGCATGACTTAGAGCTTGCGGCGGTGGTTTTTGCATTAAAGATTTGGCATCATTATTTGTATGGGTTCCATGTAGATGTATTTACGGACCATAAGAGCCTTTAACATATTTTAAAATAGAAGGAATTGAACTTGAGGCAGAGAAGGTGGCTTGAGTTGCTCAAGGATTATGCCATCGACATTTTGTATCATCCGTGGTAAGCTAATGTGGTGGCGGATGCTCTTAGTCGGAAACCTATGGGTAGTTTGGCTCACTTGAAGGAATTTCAAAGGTCGTTGGCCCGGGAGGTCCACCAGTTGGCCAGTTTGGGAGTTCGTCTTGTGGACTCTAATGAAGGGGGAGTGATTGTGCGGAATAGGGCGAAATCATCGCTTGTGGCGGAGTCAAGGAGAAGAAATACAATGATCCGGTGTTGGTGCAGCTAATGAAGTGGATTCATAAACATAAAACTACGCCTTTTTCTCTTGGCATGGATGATGGTACATTACGATACCAAGGGAGGCTATGTGTTGATGTTTTAGACGTCAATACCACACAAGAAGATAAGTTACTTTGTGTGGTACCCAATTTTCTAGTGTTGTCTCAATAGAAGAACCTGGTTCTTCTTGATGTACTTACTTCTACTGTTGCGGAATATTAAAAGCAGTAAAGTAAAAACATAAAGATTTTTATGTGGAAAACACCTGGCTCAAAAGGTGAAAAAACCACAACCTACTCCTCAGTAGGATTTTCTCAAACTCTTCACTAAAAACTCTGAGCCAAACGTACTTACAAAAGAAACTCTTTTGTAATCCTAGGACTAACTCTAATCCCTTTGTAGTAACTAGCCCCCAGCTAATTTCTACAAGCCTCAAGTTAATTCTAACTTGAACAATGCGTACCTATTACAATTGCTTCTATGAAAGCTGAAAGATACAATATTAAAACTCCTACTACAATCAACTAGACTCAGTAATTAATCAGATGGAACTGGTTCTTCTAGTTGAACTGTAGCCTTTAATCGCACAATGATTCTGCTAGCAAAATAACTCTGGGAACTTTGCTTTCAGACTTTGATTCACTTCAGCTTTTTTACGTGTTGAATTCCAGCAGAAATACATCAAGTATTTATAGAGTCAGTTGAGCTTGTCGTCCAATTCTAGTCCAACTCTACCTGGGTGAACAAATTCGTATCAAATTCAACTTCCTTTCTTTTGTTACTTTCCTTGCTGAATTCGACTTCAATATTCTCATCAGTTTGCAACCTTTTCGCATTAGGAGACAATCTCTTGGTTCATTAATATTTCACATTCACAAATATCTCCTATGCATATACGGTTCATGTGCCAGCTATTCCTTTCAAGATGTGTGCTCTGATGGACCTGGTTCAACTGGTCAACCATTTGTCAATCTTCAAAACTATGCAGTGACATGAGTCAACAAATTCCTTCTTTTTGATGATGACAAACTCTGTGCTTAATCCTATATACACTTCAAACAATTTGGATGGTTTTAAGCATTAATCGTAGAGAATCAAGGTTCATTAGGTTATAAATATCACTTTAAAAAAAAATTTTGATTGAGAAAGTTCATTCAGCACATATCTTCCCCCTTTTGGCATCATCGAAAAGTTTGCAAAATGATATACTTACCAGATTTATTAATTAGTGCTCATGGCCATTGAGGCAACTGCAGGT
>ML427924.1:3055-38827 GCA_005239525.1 Nicotiana knightiana
TGTTAGAGGCTTCTGTGATTAATTCCATATCCTTGAAGTCATAATAGAGTCATTTAGCTAGCATTAAAGGGGTAGTGAATCTGACCTTTTATAATGGTCAAATTCACCCCATATTTTAGATGCTTAGAGAGTAGTTTATCACCCTTCAAGGGTACATAAGTGAGGTCATCAACAAAGGCTCTAGAGTACGGAATCTGAACCTCCCAAATGGTTAGGTTCACTCTTTCAACATGCCTAAATGATCAAGTTAAGGAATTAATAGGACTAAAGGTCTCAAGTACAAAAATGACAAGTCCAGAGGTGAATTGATCCTTTTATGATCATATTCACCCTAAGAAAGTGCATAAACAATTTTGCCAGGTAATATGGTTTGAGCACAAGCATTATCAGAATTAAAATTGACCTTCCCATGGTCAGTTTGGTTCTGGTAGTTGCATAACACTCAAACAAATGGGGTGTTTTACAGATTCCAAAGAGAAGACTCAAACGTAAGGCTTCAAGAGAGCTTCGAGTCAGCAAATTAGTTAGAATTTTATTTTTAGTTTCTTTCATTCTGGAAAGTGTATAGTGGCAGTCAAGTTATAACCCCCTCCCTGTATTTCTTGTGCTTTCATTGTAATGTAATTTAAAGACTGGACTGTACGCTTAATTTCAATTTTTATTCATGTTCCTAAATTTTGAGTTTACATTTTTCTGTTCTGCAAATGATATTAAGAACGTATGTAAAAACTGCATAAACACCCCGTTTGGATTTTTTTTACTGAAAAAAATATTTATTTCAAATTCAATAGAGTTTCAACATAGATAGAATCAGTAGATCACCTTCAGTTTACCTTGCGTCTCGTAAATCTGCGAGAATCAATGTATACATACATGCGAACATTAATTCTTTGGAAGCATGAGATTAGTTTGTTTAGAATTGATAAGGATTACTGTTTCTAAATTAATAAAGACCGCCTATGGTATGATCTTTGTTAGAAATCAAAAAAAATTCTAGCAGAACTAGAGTGATTTCATCTTGCCCATCCATATCAGAATTAATAAGTAACATATGTGGACATCTGAATTCTTAAGTGTACACATCTGAACGAATGTGGGACGTCCTGATTCCCATACTTGCCATCGTTGGTTAAAAAACAAAATTTCTGTCCAGAAATAGCCAAGCATAGGGTGGCCTAAAGTGATTAATTGGGGCAAAATATGGCCATAGCCCGAAAATTATTTCCTTTTAGGCTAATGAATTCCACTCTTTCTTTAGTCAACCCCCTCTAGATAAAATCAGGCCCTTTAGATTGAAATTTGATAAAGAACCGAATATTATTCCAAGCTACAATAAGCTACACTCGGGAGTGGCAACTCATGCCCCCGACCCTCAATTCTAAACAACTAAAAATGCACATAGCTATCACGGGTGAATTTCATGTGAGGTTTTGCCCTGTGTTAAAAAACAACCAGTGCACGCCATCGTAATTTGTCCAAGATAAACCCATAAATGTCATAATCAATCTTAAAACTAAAACGCTCTTGCAAAAAATAGAAAACTCAAACATCGCCACAAATGGGCATTATAAAACCGTCACGACCATACTCTTGACTACGTAATCTACACGCGGGTGCGACAACTCATATCCCCGTCTTCAACTTCAAACTATAATAAAAATCACACGTTGTAATTGTGAGTGCATTTCATGTGGCGTAGTTATAATATGTCCCAAAAACAAATAAGTGCACAACATCGTGACTTATTTCAAGATAAATCCATAAATATTGAAAGCGGTTTTTAAAAAGTAAAAAAAGGCTAAATACACAATAGACTAAAACACATAAAACAATCAGATAATATAGGCCAAATATTAATAGTTAAGCGACCGTGCTAGAACCACGGAACTCGGGAATGCCTAACACCTTCTCCCGGGTTAACAGAATTCCTTACTCGGATTTCTGGTCGCAGACAAATTAAAACAGAGTCAAAATTTCCTCGGTTTGGGACTTTTTTAAAATAACACGGTGTCCCGGAGCATCATAAAAAATCCGGATAGCAACTCTGAAATAAATAATAAGTCCCAAAATCGAATAATATCACTTTAATTGAAAAAATTCTCTTATTTACCCTTCATTAATCCGGGGTAGTGAAAAAGGAGGTGTGACAATCACCATAATGTACAATTATAAATCTCCACATTCATCCCAATTATTAGGTAATCATTATCCCTAAATTTAAAAGAATAGTCCCATAGCAGAGTAGTAATCTCTTTATATTATTTTTTTTTATTAAATTCCAAGTAGTCATTGTCTTATTAATTCTTGTCTTCCAATGATTAATATCATCATTACAAACTAAATATGTGCAAATTACCTGATTCTAACTCCCGGCTTTTCTTCTTCGCCGCTTTCGAGTTCCGCTTCTTTTTGTTCTAATTCCTTGTTCTGTTTTTTATTTATTTATTTATTTAGTAAGACCTAAATAACTCCTTTTCCTATACCTTAGGTATTTGTACATGGGCCAATAAGGAAAATACATGAAGTATAGCCCATTTATTTACCATTATTTATTATTTCGATTATTTTAATTATCCAACTTAATATGTGTAATAGTTAATTAGGTTCACTAACTATTTAAATAAATTTTAAAACTCTTAAATTAATCAGTATATGTTAAATTTTTGGCTATTACAATAAATATTTAAGATGTAACAACAACATACTCGGTGTATTTTTACAAGTGGGGTCTGGGGATGGTAGAGAGTACGCTAATGTAGAAAAGTTGTTTCCGCTAGACCCTCGACTCAGAAAAGAGAGAGGTTCGCAATAAATATTTAAGATCACATATTTTTAACTTTTTTTTTAAAAAAAAATATGTATCCAATTAAAGGGATCACTACATAATTTGAAATGGAGTGAATAGTTGAATTGGGCCAAAACATATATGTATTTTAGCTTATCAAATAAAGATAGGAGAAATGGGTGCAAAAGCAAGTGGGTGAACCCACTTCTTCATTTTTTTTCCGGCAAGTGTCAAGCAAAATTCCTTCAAAACTTGGTACACATAAATGCATACACTTGGACATTTCTACTTGTAACTTGAGCAATTCATAGTTGAGGTTTTGGGTGAATGTACGTTTGATTAGTGGATTTTATTTCCTTGTTTCATTAGGTAAAAATGGGGAAGATGAGAGCACTTCTGATTTTTTTAAATGTGATGTAGCGGATCGCCTAAGTAATCTCAAGTTGATCGCTTTTAAGTTATTATTCGGATCATTCTATAAAGTGAATGATTCTAGTAAAATCATAGATCGTCTATAGTTTATCCCAAAATCCTCTGTATTATTTATGATCGCTTAAGTGATATTCAGTTGATCACTTATTGGTTATTAATTGGATCATTTTTTTTTAAAGTGGGAGATCCTGATGAAATCATAGATTACCTAAGATTTATCTAGAAATTATCCATGTATTATTTATGATCGCCTAAAATGGTCTCCAATTAATAGCTTATTAGTTATTACCAAGATCATCTTTTACAAAGCGGGAGATACCGGTAAAATCATAAATCATCCATGTGTTATCTAGAAATCGTCCATGTGTATTTATGATCACCAAAGTGATCTTCGGTTGATCTCTTCTCAGTTATTATTGGGATCATTTTTTATAAAATGAAAGATCCAGATGAAATCATAAGTTGCATGTGATATATCTAGAAATCACTCATGTATTTTATGATCGCTTATTAGTTATTACCAGGATCATTTACTTTTTTAAGTGAGAGATCCTGATAAAATAATAGATCATTACCAGGATCATTTTCTTTATAAATCGCCTATATATCATCTAGAAATTGTATACTTGTTATTTATGAGCGCTGAGTGATCTCCGGTTGATCACTTATTAATTACTAATTTTTAGGCATGTGCGTTGCACGTGTACCCCAAATTAACCAATACAAATTTTTAAATATAGAAAATATTGCTTAAATATGTGACGTTTAATATAAAATTTTAAGGAAATAAGTACAAGCTCAAAAATGATGAATGATAAGTCCATTCGATCAACTTACCGTCTTAACCTATGAAATTGATTAGTTTTTGTATTCTCACATTTCTATGTCAATTATTACAATATTTGAGCAAAATATATCTTGTGCCGATTAATTAAAAAATGAAAATCTTTAGCTGCTTGCAAATATTACAAAATAAATGTATCTCAAAAAGACAAACAGATTGGAAAATCAAATTCATTACCAAAATGGTGCAACCAAGCTTACACGGTAAAATTTGAATAGCGATGAAAACAACATTATTAGAATTCCGACCCTGTAGTGCGTGCTTGAAATAATTAGTGAAAATAGCACGAGAAGCAACAAAACATACGGATCCATAAATGTGACCTTTGTCTTTTCCATAACTTTGCTCCATCATTTGTCCACTCCTAGGGTTTGTAATTTAGAGCATCAAACAACCCATATAAGTGAATCTTATTAAGAATTAAGAAAACTTGATCAAAATAGTTTTAAAAAAAAGAAGAAAATGCAAATTAGCGTACCAACGAATCTCCAAATATATTAACAAAATCTGAAGCCGCATCATACAAAAAGTTGATACTTGAAGAGTTCACTATACTTATACAGAAAGATAGATTAAAATTTAAAAGGAAAGAACCTTTTGATGTCTCTTGGACTGCTTTCTATATCTGTATTACTTATTAGTTGCAAATGGAGATCACAAGTCGTATGTACGCAGAAATTATTATAGCTATGGACAAAGTAAAAGCCTGGAGAAATTCTGATAATTAAGGAAAAAGTAAAATAATAATCCTCAAAGAATGAGGAACTGAAAGGTCCACAATTATTAATTAGAGAAAATGTAACCTTTGGTTTCCTCTTCATCTCCTATATGTGTAAGGCAAAATAGTGATTAAAAAACAGTAAATGAAACTTATCTCCATCTGGACAAAAATATTATGGGTCAACAAGAAACCAAATGAGAATATATCTATCATTAACGAAAAGTAAGCCTTAAGTACAAAGATATTATAAATCAACAACTTAGCAATAAGCTTAGTTATGAGAATGCATGGTTCGTTTCTTGTGATAGTTTCAAATAATCCATCACTTTCAAGAGTATAATAATGACAAGAAATTGGAAAGACTAAACATCATTAATATGATAAAGAATATTTATTATATATTTTTACCATTTAATACGTTTTTATTGAATGAATACTTTAGCTACTAAAGATCATAATAAAATATAATTTATTAAGGGTATAAACGTCCATCAGTTTTTTGATGGATATTTTAGTAATTTAATTTTTGACTAAGGGGCTTCCACCACCGTTAGTGTATATATATATATGATATGATATGATAGATATGATTATTGTTGAACAGGAATAGACTAATTGTTCCATCATATCCACAGATATTACATCAAAGACTGCAGCTACTCTTTTATTTATTCAGCACAAATACAAAATATCCAGAAATATTTCACACGCATCAAATCATTTCCACCTATTTTCCAACCTGTATTGTACAACATAGAAAAATGTACAAACAATGACAATCTAATATCTCGCAGCTATATATCTCTACACTCTACAGTGCCAAGAGACTCACAATCATGTTAATTCTTGAGATTATGTTGTCAAAACATCTGGGATAGTAGGGGCATGATTCCCCAGTATTTTACCCCCAACATCTGGGAAACATTCATATCCAGGCAATGGACCTACTTTCCCATCCGCATCGACTTGCATGGGATACTTCAGTAGATGTCCTTGCAATGGAGTAAAACTTTCAGCTGCGAATCTCTTCCAGTTATCTTCAGCAACCTCATTCACCTTCCTCACGCATGTTAACGCCTCTGGTTCCTCGAAACATTCTTCTATCCTTCCAAGGTGCTCTGCCCACAGGGACATTCTGTATCCATAGATCTGGAGACCAAGACAAGACGAGTAAATAAATTTGCTGATTCTGCTCTGGTCAACAAAATCGAGATTAATTTTATGAAACAAAGTAGATGCTTTTCTTTTTAACCTGTCCTCGTGGATGCCTTTGATTTTCAGCCCAAGTGTGATGAGGCTGGTAGGAACCCATAGCAATCTCTGTGTCCTTTGACCCAGCTAAAGAACGTTGATTTATGTTGGCAGAGCCCACGATAACATATTCATCGTCAACTATCATTCCTTTGGCATGAACATATATCATGAATCGCTGAAACTTATACGAGTCTGAGACCTGGTTGCATGTCAAAGTTAAGATAACTTCTCAAAAGATTTATCAAGCTTGATAAGATCCAGATGAGCAAAATAAAACGAAAACAAGCAAAAAAAAAAAAGAAAAAGTGAAAAGCATTTCACACATTGAAGGAAATAGAAACAAAAATCAAAAGACCACAATGTATGGATGAAGAGCTAAGTTTAAGATATCAGTTTTCAAGTAGCATTTTGAATCTGAATAATACAATTGCATTTATTTTTGAAAATTCTTTTATTATCTTTTCTAAAAATTGAGTACTTTGAATTCACCAGGGCACACGGTTGCCACAACATATGGCACTTCGATAAGTTTCCTACACTGAAACGAGAGTCTTAAGTCAAAATGATTCATATGCCTACTTTACCGACTTGATGAAAGTGAACTTCGTTTCGTATCCGGGTTTATGATTGGATTCAGTCAGCCTCGCGGCATAGTCAGAGTAAGGCTTTGGTTACCGGCATTTCTTCATGGGTACAATTATTAGGTTCGGGTTTGTGGTCTGTGCCTAAAGCAACTCTATTCTATTCGTGAACGCTGAAGAAGTCATCTCACTCGCACCTTTATCAGTCAGTTTTACTCGCTCACAAATGGTCTAGCAATCCATAATAGAGCATGCTACAACTGTTGTAATCAAGTTATTGAATAAATTATTTACCGATGAGTATAAAATTATGTCTCGAATACACGGATGCAAGACATTTGAGTCCATTCGGAAAGATCTTGCCATAATGCAAGACATTATGTAGCATAATGCCATAATTCAACAATCAGGAGGAATGCATAATAATGCTGGATTTTTATTCTAGTACTACTAATAGAGTAGTATGCATATAGATACATCGGGTAAAAAGTTCACAGGAACCAGGGTCTAGCCAGAATCTTAAGCATGTTAATTTATACTGTTTAGCGACACAAAAATAGATTTTCAGGATGGAACATCAAAACCTATAATAACAACAGTCCAGTGAAATCCCACAAGTGGGGTCTGGGGAGGGTAGGGTGTACGCAGAGCTTACCCCTACTCCGGAGGAGTAGAGAGGTTGTTTCTGATAGACCCTCGGCACAAGAAGATGGAACGAGACAACATCAAAACCCATAGAATGTGTGAAATGGATATGATAATTGATGAATTTGTTCTAAGCGCATGACAGACCAATATAGTGTTCGAGGACACGTGAAAAAAACAAAGTTTAGGAAATTTGACACCCTTCAAAGTTTAAAGGATAGATTCAAAAATATCAGAATCAAATAGCTATTTTTAAGACTCTAGAACACATATTTATCAATGTTAAGGGCAGCCTTCACTTCAGTTGCTCTCATGTGTATTTTGTGTATATACATTACAATATCATGTAAAGAAGAAAATTCCTTAAGACATTACCTTATCACCATTACCAGAAGATTGAGAGATAGAGCTTGGAATCTCTTCACGGTTACCAAGACAATAGAAATTTAAATAGTCTAGAGGATGTGAGTCCAAGAGCTGCATCGACTTGAGCTCTGTTGCAATAACTTGATACATCATCTGTACTGTCTGGCTCTGTTGAAAGCAAACGAAAATCTTAAAAAGTGTGTTTCTTTCTGTTCTTGTACACTTTTCCAGATCACAAGTTCTTTCGAAAATCACATAAATCATCAAAATTGCACAGTAGAATAATGACAATGGGAGGCGTGAACATCCATGTCCCATGCTCATTCTGTCAGGTCCTCAGACATACCATAATGCCATGAACATCCTTTCTCGATGTCATTTTCCTCAATTGTCTCTCCATGTCTAAGGAAAGAAATATACTATCCCAAAAGATAGAATATCTGCTCTTTCAAACACCAAAACAAAGGAATTTCATTTTTTGGATAGGCATGATCACAGATATTAGAAAAACGTAGCTACTATTTATGCTAATGCACACCCTATAAATAGTACATTCTGATTTTAGGATGGAATAACCTTTTAGACAGCTGGCATCCCTATTCTGAAAGTATCCTTGATGTAGTTGCATAATTGAGGCCAGTACCACCTAATCATTGCCTACTTAAAACTATCTACTTTCTTTTATAAAATCCAACAGACAAAGTCAAAGAGTTGCATGAAAAAATTACCTGCCAGAAGAGAATTTCCTGCATAGTGATTGACTTAGGATCGCCTTCGGGCCACATGGGCATGACAACATATACACAAAACCGTTCCCTGGCTCTAATTTTACTAGTGATTTTAAGTGCCAGTTCCATTGGTATCAGATGATCAGCTCCTGATCAAGTGGACAACAAATGAAATCAGGAAGCAATGTAACAACTCCAAGAATGTGCAGAAATGAGAAAATCTCAAAAAGAAATACTCCTATTAGGAATGTAAAAGCTACATAATTTTTCTTTAGGAGATTGCACAATCTCAAAACCAATTTTTTTTCGAGGAAGCTATATAATTTGGAATCCTACAAGTTCAAAGGAACTCCCTTATATTTACAAATAAAGATGCATTCCAAGTGGCAAGATGGTCATTTAGACAACAATTATTTGTGCTGAACTAGATTCTGACCGTACTATCAAGTGAGTTTCAATGCATTAGGTTGCAGCAGTTTCATCAACTTTTCATGTGGACAAGAATATAAAGCCAAGCCAACATTCATCTGGTGTTAAAGAGTTGAGTCTTGTATATTGCAATTCAGCAATAGGAAGAAGATTAAAATGTGACCTGCATCTTTGTATGATTCCCAAGCGTATGACGATCCAAGAAAATACTGATTTTCAATATATATAAAATGCTGAGCAGATCTTATCGCCTGAATATATGCGGCTTCAATGCTTTTATCTACTATCAGATTTTTTGAGCAGACAAGATTCTGCAAAAGATATAATGCCAAAGAAAATGTGAACTGCGAAGAGAAGTAAGACAAGTTTTTCTGTCTAGAGCTCCTTACACATTACAGCTACTTTAGCAAAAGTTTGGAAAAAGGATAAAAGGCTATGATTTCCTTGCCTGTGCCTGCGCGACATCAATTCTCTTGGGAAAACCTTGCACTGAACCAGAATCGATGGAGCGGAAGATCTGCAATATAAGAATGACGATGAGAGTCGAAAGGGATGTAACATATTCATGAAAGATATTCACAACACAAAGAAGTATCTACCTGTACATGCCAATTTTCTGAGTGATCTTCCCCATGTACATGTAGTTTGGGATCATCCCCTGGAATTTCAGTACCCTCCCTTAAAACAGCAAAAGCAGGGCTGAGAATCCATGAGATACGCTCAATTTTTATCATAGCATCATCATGCCAACGGGACATTGTTTTCTTAAATAATTTGAATTCCCTCCATTTTGTCGCTTTCCTCCATCGTTGAGCAAAGTTTATAAGCACATCATACACAGCAGGTCCATCAATTCTGCAATGCAAATCATGCCATGGTTGCCTCGGAGCCTTGGTCCCAGGCTAATTCATGCAACCAAAACAAAAAAGAAATATCAAAACAGAAAAATGAACAATCAACTTTGAGAGCCATGTAGAGAAGAACTAATGACAAGAAAGAAATGTCACTGAAAAAGGACAGAGAACACATGTAAATATGCAAAGTGCTAAAATAATCACGTAACGAGCTTGAGTTTCAACTTGGTTCAGTTGAGACCGAAGTTGATGGCGCTGAGGTTACTTAGCGACTTTTAGAACAATCCTATTCAACTTGAACATACTAAAAAACGGTAGACGTGCTTGTTAGTGTTAAAAGAATATAACTTAATATCTATGAAATACTAGATATTTTGTGTCAAATAACACTGAAATACAGCAAATCAATCAGCAACATGTCAATAATGAGCTAGCAAATTTATTATTTCATGGTTTATGTTAAGATATTATTCTATCATAGTCTCGAATATTGTATTATAAAGCTATCGGTTTATGAAAAATTATTTTCAACAATTGCCTTGCTAACAGATTTACATATTAAAGATTGAGTATTGGAGATGAAATAGACTCATTTAAATTAAGGCTAATGACGAGCACATGATCAATACAAAATCAATAAACAAATATGTTTCGAATTATCCAAAAAAAAAAAGCATCTAAGATAAATCATAATAATCAAAAATGAAAGAAGAAAGTAGCAATCTGATATTTGAATATTCAAAATGCAGGCACGTAAATTTCAGTCTTCGGATTTAATTTTTCATTATCAAATAGCTCATAAAACTCCTGAGAAATAGTAACAGCAACTATGGATGTCAAGATACATATTTATGTTGTGAAATTTTAATATTCAAATCCAGGGACATAAGTTATAGTCTAGATTTTAGCTTTCATTATTAAACACCTAATAAACCTCCTGAACAATGTATTCCAAGCAATTATGTAAGTGGAGAAACATATGCTTTCAGCCCCAACTAATTACAATATGCTTTAGAGCTTAAAACGCTGTGAACTATAGATATGCTTTTTGCTCGTTACAACTTAAATCACGTGAGTGATAATAGTTCCTAAATATCCAGCAGCAAATTGTTTCCCAAAGTATTATCAGATGGCTCACACTTTTTAGTTCGGAAGAAGAACTTTAGATACTTTACATAAACGTAAAACTCCTTTTTCCAGATGACATGGTCACGATAATACATCTGCTGTTACTTTTTTTAATAAGTAAATGAAATCTGCTGTAGTGCCCACAACGTCCACCAATGTCAAGTACACTAGCCATTTACTACAACCAACCAATTTCTATAAGCAGTATTCCACAAGTCCATTTCAATGTCTGCTGAATGGAATCACTGTTTTTCCAAATTCTTCAAGTAAAAGCTCTGTAGAATTCATTAAATTCTTAGAAACAAGGTTGTAAAAAGATTTTACAGGTTCCCTTTCTTTCGAAATGGCATTGCCAAAAGTCGAATCAAAGGCTTGACAGGAGAGCTTCTCTTAGCCCTATAGTCTTTCTCCGTCCAAAATTTTTCCAAATCAAATGATTCAAGACCTGAACTGAAAGAGACTCTACAAACAAAGCTTTCCGACTCGGCCTTGAGAAGCTTGTATCCTTTGGNAAGACCTGAACTGAAAGAAAAAAAAAATACCAATCAAAGCCCTATCTAAGTAATGCTTCATCTGTTATTTTTCCGGCCCCAGGGGAGTTCATTTCCAGAAGACACTTTTTTTGTGAATTTACAGACTGAGTAATGATCCCTAACCAACTTCAAAGTTCTGCGAAATTATCAACTATATAAAGTAAAGAAAAATCACAGAGTGCATATGACACATACAAGAATTATTCTAGGAAAAAATGGGAACAAATACTACTCACAGGAAATGTAGGCTGATGAAAATCATCTTTAAATACAGTGTCAAGATCACGGAATAGGCGATGTTCGGGTGTATCATATCGACCATCGCAGAGATCAAGCCCTCCTAAGAATGCTGTAACTCTTCTATTATTTCCGGAAGCCTGTGTATCTACCAGTACGCACTTCTGATGGTGCGTAAACATGGTTCCCACTACCTGGAAGCAATAGTAGAATCATTTCATTGAAATATCCGCATATGGGAAATAACGAATCCAAAAGCTACAGAAGTTGGTTTAATTGATTTTAATTCGTTAAACATTGAAGGGACTCTCAGAAGGGAACATTTATGCAATCCAAACAAAAGTTAGCTTCACACAGCTTATCAAAACCTCAGTCCTCAAGTTCTGCTGCTTTAGAAGAACTATACTTCTTTAGTCCACTCATTCAGGATAGTATTATGTCAAGCAACACGAGGCACACATTCATATATTATGTTGTTCTGCTGAACCATTTCAGCTCTTCCTTGATCCCTATCTTTCTTCCGCAAACTTATAAGAATATTTTCTACCAATTCATCAGAAAGAACACTCTCCATCATATTGAATGCCTGATTCTTAATGCAAACTATTGAAATGAAATGGTTTAAGAGGTAATAACTTCACAGGTACATGAGAAGTCAGCAATCAGACAATGTCAGGGTACATTAAATCTAACAAATGAGCAAGTGGTTATGAAAGTTAACCTGTTGCTTGATAATGCTGAGTTTACTGCTAGCATAACGTGGCGACAAAACACAGATCACAGAGGAATGCTTAAAGAACTTCTTGGTCTCCTCATCGTGAGTTCCCATTACTCCTGCCTGCATCAAGAAGCCCCATCTCAAACTACTGTGAGATTGACAAACAAGAACTACAACTAATGTTGCACTCATTCGAAAGCTTGGAAGAAAAGACAATTCATCATTATAATGTATACTGAGCACACCATTAAAATAATAGTAGCAACTAGCAAGACTAAGACAATATTCTTATCTTATCACTATCAAAACAAATACTCAAAACAACAGCCAAGAAAATATCCAAAAATTAACAGTTCAAAAGATGCATACCGTGCTAATAAAGAACTTATCATGGGAAGTTTTATCATCCCAAACTAATAACAGAACGCGCACCCCTTCTTGGGACTTATATTTAAGCAATTCACCAAGTGTCAAGTCACCGCCACGCGGCAATGGCCTAGTGGGCTCTCGAATCAACTTAATCTTGTGAAAAACAGACCACCCAACTATGTAAATCAAGTGATGAGCCTCTGAAATTGCATAGCATATATCTTCCCAACATCTATTGTGTTGATAAACTCTATCATTTTCCAACTCAATTTCCGGTAGCTTAAAACTATTGCTTATATGAGCATCTTGGTACAGCTTCACTGAGCTCCCCTTCCTCAACGGGAAATACGTATTCCTTACGCCTAAATGTTGAGGATCTGAAGCAATACCTTGCTTGTACAATGGGTTTGTATCATATGGAACGAATTTCATCCATAGTTGAAGAGCCGTGTTAGGTTTTGGAGGTTTCCCTGAAGCGCCAATAACGGGAAACCAGCCGGAAATAATCTCACCGGCGGCGATTTTTTCGGCCGGAATTCTAACCTTACCCATAACTTGAGCACCGAAAACGTCATCGTCTTTAACGCGAAATTCTAAGCAGTCGATAGGGTGTGCTAAAGGGATATGAAAATGTTCGTCAAAAACAGGGTTTTGGGAGTTGGTTACGACACGTGTACGGGCGAGAGCAGTGTGAGGTGCCGACACAGTGACGTAAGGGTCGCTAGTGATCATTCTCCGGTGATGGATTTTTTGGTCGGGGGTTTTCTTCACATTGGGAATGCTATTGTCTCCGTCGCCGGCGGCGGTGGACTCAGTCGGAGGTTTCCGGCAGACATCACAGGCGGTGAAGCAACGGCGAAGACGCTCGGAAGTTAAGTCCATGTTAGGTAAATGACGAGCTTGAACTATGTGAAGCTCCAAATCTCCATGTAAACACATGAATCCTTCTGTAGATGAATTTTCCGCCATATTTTGGTTTGTTTATGCACCAGCGATCACTCTACTTTAGAGAAACATACTAAATATAGAAATGGAAAGAGAGAGGAAAGGATATACCAAGTGTAGGGTTAAGGAAATTAAAGTGAGAGTATGTACAAGATTGGTATGGCCTATGGGGGAGAACTGGTGGCACGTTGTGATGAAATACGTGCAAGTAGTTGTTAGCTTTGCTGAGATTTTACGAGTCCCAAATGTTGACAGGGTGGCGGCGTGGAGGTTAAAAGAAGATGAGCAATATTTACCCAACCCATATTTTATGTAGGTGGTTAATATGCATTGCATATGTACTACTCCTGATTTTTTTAAGCTTTTTTTACCCGTATTAAAAAATTTACTTTTTTAACGTTAATTACTAATAAAATATTAACATTTACTATCTCTTCACATAACCACTCCTAACACATACTCCAACACTAATTATTCAAGGACAATATAAGAACAAAATAGTTAATTCATTATTGAAATTTGAGAAAATCACTTATTTTGGACCACAACAAAAAGGCCAAAAAATCACTTATTGTGGATCGGAGGGAGTATAAAAGTGTTAAGAGCCCGTTTGGACATAAGAAATTTTTCCCTTTTTTTCAAAAAGTTTTCATTTTTTTTTCGAAATCATTGTTTGTTCATAAAATTTCCAATTTTCACTTGAAGATACATTTTAAAATTTTCGAAAATTTGAAAATTTCTAAAAAGCTATCCTTCAAAGTTTTTACTTAAATCACTCACAAAATTTCAAAAACAACCCAAAATTATATTTATATCCAAACATAACTCTAAATTTCAAATACCATTTTTACTTGAAAAATTTTTCACCATGTTTTGAAATTTTATACTAATTCTTATGTCCAAATGCCCACTTAAACTCGCGATTTAACTTTATATGTAAAATGTAAATAATTTTATATTATCTATATATGGTAACATGTTATGATATGTCACTTATCTTACTTTTTAAGTGGCTAATATATACTTATTATATGCGGTTGACCTATAATTATTATTTTTTTTATGTGATTTGATAGTATAAATAATTTTTCATTAACAGTTATAGAAAAACTTAATCATAGTTAGAAGATAAATATTTACTACTCTATATAACAAGAAAGTGTCTTAGAAAATACTTTGAAGGTAAGGGTAGTTTGCTTTAATATTTAACTTATTACTCCCTCCGCTTCAAAATAAGTGATTTTTTAATTGTTTTCACACATATTAAGAATTTACCTTTTAATATTAATTAATAATGAAATTGACTATATTAATTTTTACCATTTTTTCACATAAACACTCCTAATACATAGTCCAACATTATTTACTCCAAAAGTAATGTAGTAAAAAGATAATTAATTCATTCTTAAAATCTGGAAATATCACTTATTTTGGACCACGAAAATAAAGGCAAAAAATAACTGGAAAGAGTATTAAAAGCGTTTGGCCGGCAGCTCAGGTTATCAATGAATAAATTATTGATAATCAAACTTATTTATTATGAATGAGTTGTGATTGATAATCAAAGTTTGAGTTTAATAAATAAGTTTGTGGCCAACCTTGTCCTCGAAAAAGGGAAGAAAAGTTTAAGAGCTACAAATGGAAGTATAAATCACTTTATAGCCGAGAATGGAAAAAGTAAAGCAGCAAATATTCTCTTACAGGCCATGAAGTAAATTGGGACAAGCGCATTGGTCATAAGGGAATATTCATATGATTTTTGAAGTAGTATGAAACCTGCAAATGATGGGTGCTGTACTTGGTAAGAGTACGGCAGAGTTAGTTTCACCTATGGTCACTAAATTTAGTTTTGTAAAACTAAGTTACAAACTGTTTTTGTATCCACAAAAACACTAAACTATGTCCCGTTTGGATTGGCTTAAAAAAAATAACTTTAAATAGAAATAGCTCTTGCCAAAAAGTAATAAGTTGGAGTTGTCCAACGTACCTATTATTTTTGGCTTGTTCTAAACACTTTTTAATTTTGTCTAACACTAAAAAAAACTTAAAAGCTAATTTGACGAGCTTAAAAGTCAATCCAGAACCTTTCAGATTTAATCGAAACTTAATATTGTGTAGATTTGGTTCTCGTCAGTGAGTGAACATAGGTTAAAGAGACATCAGTTATTGGAGTTGCAATTAAAAAGGTAACAATAAAGAGGAGAGGAATATTAGCATAAATTGAAAAGCAAGAAAGAATGGCTTTTGGTGCAATTTTAAAACCATACCACTTGACTGTAAAGTAAAATTAAAACAAATAAACTGAAATTCCAGTTTCATTAAAACATTTGAAGGGGAAAAAGTTGCACAAGATTCCGCCTTCATACTATACTCGCTGTTTGTATCTTTCTCTATTACAAAATTTAAAATTTGTAATACATTGTAACTCTTATATGACAAACTATATAAAAGCATCATTAACCATCTAAATGACCCACGTCGTATTCAACATTTTTTTGGAAAAATATGGTTCAACAGCCTTAATGTATGGACGTCGAGAAGATTTATCTGGAGCTTTTGCATCTATACCCGCTTTTTAGGTCACGTTTTAACTTATACCTGTTTTGCAAAAAAAATTGTAAGCGTACCCACTTTTCGCATAAACTTCAGGCATACGGGCCTGAAGTAGTACAGACAATCACACAAACTTTAGCATTTTAGATTTTTTCAAAAACTTCAGCAGAAGTGCTGAAGTTACTTAGTTCATTTGTAAAAACTTCAGCACTAAATAAGCTGAAGTTTTGTCCTGGATTAATTAGTTTTGTCATAAAACTTTTTCAAAAACTTCAGCAGAAATTAGTTCATTTATAAAAAATTTCGCACTCTATATACTGAAGTTTTGTCCTGGGTTCATTCGTTTTGTCGTCATTAGCTTTTTGAAAAATTTCGGTAAAAGCTGCTGAAGTTATTTAGTTTAGTTTAAAAAATTTCAGCATCTTCTGCTGAAGTTAATTAGTTCATTTGACTTCAGTACTCTATATGCTGAAGTTTTATCCTGGGTTCATTCGTTTTGTCGTCATTAACTTTTTGAAAAACTTCGGCAGAAGATGCAAGTTATTTAGTTTAGTTGTAAAGACTTCACCACCCAATATGCTGAAATTTTGTCCTGGATTCAATAATTTCTCACAAAAAACTTTTTGAAAAATTTCAGCAGAAGATGCTGAAGTTATTTAGTTAAGTTGTAAAAACTTCAGCACTAAATAAGCTGAAGTTTAGTTTTACAATAAAACTTTTTGAAAAATTTCAACAGAAGATGCTGAAGTTATTTAGTTAATTTATAAAAACTTTAACACTAAATAAGCAGAAATTTTGCACAGGTATTAGGAAGGCGGCACCTGAGTTGTAAAAATTAGCGTATAGGTTAAATAATTTTAAAAATATGGATATAGGTTAAATAGGGGCGATCAAATAGGACGCCCCGTGCAATTTCTACGATTTATCCTTGGGGAGATTTTACTTTATCATAATACATTTGCATGCTTAAATATTGGCTAGTAAACAATTATCCTCTTCGTAGTAAATAAATTTCTCAACAAGTTTTACAAGGACTTGAAATCTATGGGTCCGAAAATCTAATCCGTTAAAGTTACTGAATTCTAAATTAATAAATTATATACATTCGATCAATTTCTAAAGACAAATACTTAGTACGAACAAAAGCTAAGCTACTGGATTCGACCAAACCCGTAAGTCGTATTCTAGCTCCGCCCCTGACTAGCAGGTGAGTTTTCTCACATGAACTTTCAAAGATTAAAACATTTTAGACACAGATAACCCATCTATTAAAAATACCAGCTTTCCAACACCTTGTATTAAATTACTTTTTCAATTCTCTACAAGAGGCGAACACAAGAAACCACCTAAACAGGCATACTCGACCCATACACCAATCAATGAAACCTGTTCAAGAAGAAACAATATTTGCAGGAGAAGTAATTTTTCTTTACTCTAGAAAAGACACTCTCTCAGCGTTGAAATCTAAATTAGGACGACCTCTTCAACTTCACTAAGATGTACATGTTATTCTATGAAAAATGCCTTCCCACAACACTCCACACTACAGTAAAGATCATAAAGTGAAGTTGCATTCTGTGCAACAACTGACAACACTTCTCAGTTCTCCACAAGAGTTGTAATCGTCAAAACCAGACCGTTTTCAGGGAAGAACAAAGAGCAGATAATGATGTCATTGATGAAATCTTTACTACTGACAATTCTTCTAACAGGAGCCAAGAGGTCAACATGAATTTACTAATTAGAATACTACACAAAGCTGCAAGAAAACGAGAAAAGCCTATTAGTTTCACGGTCATTTGTTTAAAACTTCAAATGATTGTTTCAAACATTGGCCTTAGAAGGATCAGTCAATCAAACTTACCCCGAATCCTCTTCAAAAACACTAAAGTTCTTATACTAGTTAAAGTAGGACGCCCCCCCCCCCCCCCCCCCCCCCCCCCCCCCCAAAAAGCAACAGAACACCTCCCTTGTTTATTCTGGTGGGATCAACTTAAATACGAGTCCTCCTATCATAGTTTTATGGTTGTAGTGATTAGATTATCCTACTAACCCACCCCAAATGTTTAAAATTGAGCTTGTTCAGTCTTCACCAGGGAATGAGCGGCAAGGCCTAGTCCTCCTATGTACATATTTTTGCTATCACAATATTCCCATCCCAACATCAGTTTGAGAGCTAGGTGGTTCTCCTAGAATAAAGGGGGAGAGAGAGAGAGAGAGGCAGGTTGCATTATTTGGTTTACCTTCGAAAAGCAAGAACCAGATTGATTCATTCCCAATCCCCTAGATGTCACATACAAAGAGAAGACAACTCATTCACACGATTGGATCTTCAATAGGAAGACGCCGAAAGCCAGTATCCTTCAGAAAATATTATATACTGACCAGCATCACTATCTTATGCTCCACAAAGCACAGTACTGACCAAAGAGCCAGTTATGGCACAGAAAGATTAAAGTTAAAAGTAACACAACTTTCTTCTCTCCTAACGACCAGTCTTGTCGTCTTTAACACTCTTGTTGTCTTTATCGCTAGTGCGCGGGGTGTACTGGCTAGTAGATGATGGTGAATACCCAGGAGCACTTGGTGAGTACCCTGCACTTGGACTGAAGACAAGAAAAAACGCTCTTAGAAATAAACATAAATAACATTGCATTATAGTCTAAGTAAAGTAAACACCAACTAACCTGTACTGGGGAGAACTGGGACTATAATCTGGACTTGTACCTGAGTTGTATGGGCTGAATTTGAAGGAAAAAGGAAAAAGAAAAAGAAAAAGAGACTATTATTTCACAAAAAAGGATCACGTAATAGTGTTCATTAACTTCAGAATGCAGCAAAGGACGTACTAAAGCTAAAAAAGAAGACCATATAGTTCCACCAAGATTTCAGGCAGTAAATCAAAATACAGAAACAGATGCACATCACTTACCTGCTGGGACTATAGGTTGGGCTTGAAGGAGAATATGATGGAGATGTTGGAGAGTACGAAGGTGACGTTGGACTGCAACACAAGACAGTATTTAATCACGTCATTAGTAATATATCTAGACCCCAGTCAGAAATACACCAATACAAAATCCCAACGACTTTGGAAACCAATTAGTTCTAGTGCAGACTCAAAAACCACAGATAACAACCTAATCAGGTAGATGCTACAAAAGTCGTGAATTATTATCAAACATAGCCAAATTAAGAACAATTCCTGCCTCGGCAAAAGAATAAAAACACCTGTGTCAAATTAAAGGTTATTTACCTGTAACTTGGAGACGACGGGCTGTATGGACTAGAAGGAGACAGCTTGGGACTGGTTGGCGAATATGCAAGGGAGGGGCTGTATCTCGCCGAGGGATTGTAACTTGGTGATGTAGGACTATATGATGGTGATGTTGGGCTGTAACTGGGAGATGTTGGGCTGTAACCAGGAGAGGTCGGACTGTATGCAGGAGAAGTGGGACTATATGATGGAGAAGTAGGACTATAACTTGGTGAGGTGGGGCTGTAAGAAGGTGAGGTGGGGCTGTAAGAAGGTGAGGTTGGGCTGTAAGATGGAGAGGTGGGGCTGTAGGCAGGCGAAGTGGGGCTGTAGGCAGGCGAAGTGGGGCTGTATGCAGGAGAAGTGGGGCTATAGCTAGGCGATGTTGGGCTATAACTAGGAGATGTAGGGCTATAGCTCGGAGATGTTGGACTATAACTGGGTGATGTGGGAGAGTACGATGGACTGGTTGGGGAATATGCTGGACTTGTCGGGCTGTAGCCTGGAGAGCTGGGGCTATAAGTGGGGGAAGTGGGGCTGTACCCCGGGGACGTGGGGCTGTAACCCGGGGACGTGGGGCTGTAACCTGGAGAGGTCGGACTGTAACCAGGGGACGATGGGCTGTAACCAGGGGATGACGGGCTGTATCCGGGGGATGAAGTAGGAGAGAAAGCCATCTTATCCACATAAGGAGAAAATTGAGCATCTGTAATGGGTGACATCCGCATATTTGGGCTCAGCAAATAATTTGGAGACATCATGCCGTCATGATATGGGGTTCCACTGATAGGTGAACGTCCAGGCGTCATGCCAAATTCAAGACCACCTTCCATGTAGCTAGGCAATGGTATCTCAATAGCTTGTTTCAACATCTCCTCATTGAGGTACAAAGCACAGCCTCCTGTGCCAATTGGTGCAAGCTGACCTAACATGATATTTTCTGTGACACCCCTCAAGTAATCTGATTCTGCAAATACAGCAGCATCAAGAAGGATGTCCACTGTCTCCTCAAATGAGCATCTCATCATGGGACCAGTGTCGTTCCGGTTAATACCATGACGAGTGATGGCCATTAAATGACCACGGTAGGTCATGGTATCACACAATATGGCCAGATGTCGGTAGTTCACATAGGACCCATCAAAAGATATGACGACCCTCAACTCATCCAGCAGTGATCTTCGGACTGCCTCAATTCCAAGAACTTCAATAACTTCAATCAAGTGGTTACTTGTAGTTCTCCTTGCATCAACATCTTCATGTGTCATGACAGCCAAAAGATTCACACCTTCAGTGTCCAGCATCCATTCAGTTTCTGCTTTAAATCCTTCATTGTCATCAAACTTCTGTACTTTACTATTCTTTATGAACACCTTATTAATATCTGGAATTCCCCGGAGAGCCATCTCCGTAAGCATATTACTCTCGATCTTCTTAAGGAAGACATCATCCTCGGCAGATTCATCCAGTTCACCTTTTGGAGCTTCATCATTCATAATACGAATTCGAAGGATCAGCTTTTCGGCATTATCATCATTAAAGATGCAGGTCAAGTCATCATCAAATTCAAGGTTGATCTTTTCAGCAATGTCAGCCATGCTAAGTTTCTTATCCACCATCATTTCACGATTTAACTCTATGCGAAGCAACCATGGGGAGATTTTGTCAGGGTCGATCTCTTCATCTGGCATTTCATAGTACGACTTGACGAATTCAACATCCTCCTCAATGAGGGTGCTCATGGGGTCTGGATCATACCACACTTCTGTGGCTTGTGTTACGCTCCGCAAAGTAGTATATTCTAAGGCACACTGGACAGTTTTGGCCCTCTCTTTTGTTTTGCCTACTTCAGGTTTCAAGTACACAGAAAGAGAGGGTGTTTTGATTTTCTTGGCAACATTGATGATCTCCCTCAACCTTGGCACACCCAGAGTAACATTCTTAGCACTCACACCAGCATAATGAAATGTATTAAGAGTCATCTGTGTGGCAGGCTCACCAATTGACTGTGCAGCGACACAGCCAATCATCTCTCCAGGTGCCACAAGGGATTGCAGGAAGCGAGACTCTATCTCACCAATTACCCAGTCAAAAGCCTCCCGACTAAGTCTATACTCCTTTAGAACCCTTTTACTAGCCAAGGCACTACGGAGCAAGATATTGAAGAAAAGAGTAGCATTCTTCTGAGCCTCCATGCTTAGGTAATCATCGCCAGGGACAACCTTAAGCCTCTCCTGTAACTTATCAACAGCTTCCACAATCTCCATAGGATGCATATCAGACCGCCTTCGAAAATCTATCTTAAATGTCTTTTGGGCATTCAAGACAAGCCTCTGAATGTTAACAGGAAGCGGCCAAGAATTGTCACCCGTTACAGCAATCTCTGTCCCAAGCTGTTTTCTATCAGCTTGAAGTTTCTGAACCTCTGCATCAAACACACTACGAATCTCCCGAATAGTTTTTAGATCTTCGATAGCTTCTGGCAACATGTAACTTGGGTTCCAGTTAAGATCATCGATCTCATATGCATACATGTCATCGAATGTTGATTTCTTTGCTTTCAGAGAATCCAGCTTCTGCGTCTCAATCCAAACAGCATCCATGCCATCTTCCCCATACAGAAACTGGATAACATCACCCAATGAATTCCTAACAGTACCATCATACTTGACCATGATATCCTCCATGGCCTTCACTAATCGCCTCTGGATGTACCCGGTCTCAGAAGTTTTCACAGCAGTATCAATTAGACCTTCTCTACCACCCATAGCATGGAAGAAGAACTCCTGCGGGGTCAGTCCCCGGAGATATGAATTCTCCACAAAACCACGACTTTCTGGACCATAATCATCCTTGGTAAAATGAGGTAGAGTACGGTCTATGAACCCAAAAGGAATACGTTTCCCTTCAACATTCTGTTGCCCCACACAAGCAGTCATTTGAGATATGTTAATAAAACTTCCCTTGGACCCAGCAGTAACCATAGCTTTAAGGTTGTTGCTTTCTGATAAACTCTTCTCGGCACTGCTTCCCGCATCATCACGAGCTTTATTCAACACCTAAGATTACAAAGAAAACATCATTCAAAACACTATCACATGAAAGAAAGAGGATAAGATGAATGCCCGTTTATAAAAGGTACCTGGTTCACTCTGTTCTCGAATGATTCCATCATAGTTCGCCCTGGTTCAGCTTCTAACTGCTTCTCTTGAGCAGCTTTGATAAGTTCTTTGACTTTGCTTTTTGCATTCGAGATAGTTTCGTTAATTTTCTCCATGGTTGAAGCATCAGCAATTGTGTCTCCTATCCCAATGCTAAAAGCATTCTGAAGAAGCCAATAATTAACCAGCCATTGTGTATGTCCCAGAAACTTGCGAGCAGCATCCGGCCCGACCTCCTCCCTGTTTACAGGGGCAGAATTAACTAGGGAAAAAGTGACTACTACTCTCCCCCTACTGTAATATAGTTATAGAGCCCTTGTTTTGCACCTAATATCTCATCTACATCAACATTCAACAAATGACAATAACCTTACATAACACGGAAAAAAAGCAAACTACCTGGTGCATCACAAGACTGCGGTCGGTGATTGACTAGCACAAATATTTATTTTATCTATCTATATTTTTTGTTTGACATATAAACTGCCCCAAGTGACTGGGGCCATATGCAAATTTGATATCAAAGCAGGAGATAAGGACAGGAAGAAAATAAAAAGAAAAAAAACCTCTCCTAATGCATACCATATAACATGAATCAGACTTCCAGTGGACGTCCCAAGGGTCTTTTTGCAAAGAGTACCAGTTAACAACTCCCCTTTCTCTATTCTAACTTGAGTATCTCCTGGAGTTATGGGTCCTTTTTCTGAATCATTATGCCACGCGGAATATCGTAGAAGATTTATTTGTTTTGGTATGATGAGGTTAAACACTTGCTTCCCGGTCCAGAGTGGCCTTGGTTTCAAAATCGCAGGCGCGGGTACTTTCCCGTCAAAATCCTCCCACCACATTAAAATGTTCATAAAGACATCCTGCAAACCAAAAGTTGCTCAGTCTTTACAAGATTATACAAAATCAAAAAAGATTTGATGGAAAGAATTCTGAAACAGCACATGTTGATATCACCTTTTCTATAAAGGTATCTCTTTTAGTGATTTTTCGGCAACCTAAAAGGGTATCCTGCACGATACCCATTACAGGCCTATTTGCCTGGGGTGAAACAATACACTTAGGGACCATCATAAGCTCCAGCACTTCTGCTCTGGTTTCAAATGACTGGGGAACATGCATGTTCATTTCGTCACCATCAAAATCAGCATTGTAAGGAGAAGTGACAGATAAATTCAACCGGAAGGTTGAGTATGGCATGATCTTGATCCTATGCCCCATAATGGACATTTTGTGTAGACTGGGTTGCCGATTGAAGAGAACAAAGTCCCCATCATTTAAGTGCCTCTCAACCTGCATTGGCAGCACTAGAAATTAGGGAAACTGTCTTAAAAATCAAAAGCCTCTTAATAACTTGGAACTGAAAGAAACTAACCTTATAGCCTAGCTCAAGATGCTGATCGCTGCTCTTCTTCAAGTATCGGAGATCAAGCCTTTGGCCGTCATCCCTAATTATATACTTTGCCCCAGTTTTACCAGGAGGTGGATGAGGTCCATATTCAACAAGCTCCTTTAACCTGTTTCAAAAACCAGCTTCAATGAGCAGAAACACACACAGTCCAATTTCCAACTTTTTTTAGGTTGGTTGGTGAGTGGAGTTTCATTTCTACCAGAACAAAAACACACCTTTCAATGTTATATGGTGTCACTGTTTCTGGATAAGTGAGATTCAGAGCAATACTCCACGGGACTCCCAACTGATCAATGTTAATAGTTGGATCCGGAGTAATAACTGTCCGAGCAGAAAAGTCTACTCTTTTGCCCATCAGATTGCCTCTGATCCGACCTTCTTTTGATTTTAATCTACTACATATTGATTTAATAGGTCTACCTGATCTTTGTGTAGCCTGAAAAGATACAATATGTAAGTTAGTAAGTAGATCTTACTGAAGATTTCAAAAGATCCAACAGTAAAAAGAAGGATACTCAAGAGAAAATCAGCATACTCTTGGTTGTCCCGGCAGATCATTGTCAAAATATGTAGCTATATGAAATTGCAATAACTGTGCAAACTCTGAAATAATGTGTGCCGGTGCCCCATTCCTTTCCTGCCTCTTCAAATTCTCGTTGTGACGAATAATCATGGCCAGTTGATGTGTTAAATCATCCTACAAGAAATTTCACAGAAAAAAAAATAATGCTTTGATTGGCACAATTTTCTAGAATTTCATTGAAGGAACAGGAGAGTGAATACCTCACTCCTTGAGGAAGTATCCATCATTACAGAAGGTCGAACAGGTGGTGGTGGTATGGGAAGCGCTTGAAGAATCATCCAATCTGGGCGAGCATACTCGGGGTTTAGGCCAAGCAACAAACAATCTTCGTCACTTACCCTCTTCAGAATGCTCAGCACCTACAAGATGAGGAGTAATAATAGACACAGTGAGAGGTGGTCCCAATCAAATGAGAACACCTAGTAGAAACATTTATATACCCTTTCAGCAGAGAGTTGTTGTTTCCTTTCAACTGGTTCTGGCATCTGCTCTGGGTCATCACTCTTTTTCTTCTGAAGCTTATATTCAGCAACCATTTTCATGCCATCTATTGAAATTTTTGGCTGCTGTGCACCACAGCCACCTCTACTCTTCTTGACAGGTGCTTCAGGCTCTTCGCCTCGAACATCAATTTCATCCCCTCCTTCACACTTTGTTTTATTTTTGCAAGCATCCAACATCTTTTTCAGCCTGTTTTTAGGATTCCGTATTCTCATGGCTTGCTTGAATTTAGGATCGTCCTGCACAAAATTGGAAAACGCACAGATTCAATAATCCATCCAGAGCTACATTGAGCATCAAGAAACAACCTTTCTAGATAATGGATGCAGACCACTTCCTCCCTGATGAGACATCAAGATAACACCATTTTTTCTCTTCAGTCATCAGTAAGATCGTAAAAGAAGTAGAGCTGTCATAATTTTAAAGATAACTTCTATAAATGAATTATACTCCGATTTTCACTGTTCAATAAGAAACATCAAAGAGAATGAGTTTGACTACTATTGAGATAGGAAAAATTATGCCTCTCCCATTTAACCAAAAAAAATTGTTGGGCAACATCTGCATTCTTCACAAGAAATACACCAGTCACTAGAGTACCAAATCCATTTCAACTAATACATAGAAGCTACCCACCTAATAAGGGTCATGTTGATGTAGTTGCAAATACCACTTTTGAAACTTATTCAGCTACTTTTTAAACCTCTGCTTGTCATTTTTCAAACAGAGGGAGAAACCATTGGCAAACCTCAATACTCTCCAAATTTAATGGCTTATCCACTTATAACTGAGTCATATTTAAAAACTTTAAAAACCACCCCAGTCGTGATATACATAGGCTCAGTAATTCAAGTCAATATCATCATTCTTCACCTAAATACTAACTTTAGTATTTAGCTACACACCACAATTTCATCGAATGCAAACTTTCAACCTATTCCCATGATTTTTCGCACTTGAATTAACAATTCAGGTCCAATCAAAGTACCTCATCTGCCAGAATTTTCGAGCAGTTGAAGCAGACGCAACGAAGGATACTAAGTACAGGTTTCATAAATCCGATATGAAACATAGGTTTTGCTAGCTCAAGGTGACCAAAATGCCCTGGACACTCTGCCATGTTCGCCATACACGTCTCGCACTTCATCTTTCGATCAATTGTCCCGAGTCGAGGATCGCTCAAACCTCCAGGCTTTGGTTTCCCTCTTTCCGTAGTCTCACCATGCTCAATGTGCACCACTGACATTTGTCTCTGCAATTACGTTAAGAAAGAAAGGAAAATCTAAATCAATTTCGTTCATAAGAAACCCTAAATAATTCACAAAATTGAATCAAGGTGTGGAAAATTTACAATTTCGTCGGGGCTGACTATGCCGAACTGGACCACACGGACTTTGGCAACCTCCGCCGGCGAGAAGGGGAAGCGCAAATCCATGGTGGCGGAATCTAGGTTTCAACTTTACAGCAGTTAAGAAGAACAAATTAAACGTTTGGAAATTTGTTTTTTGACAATCTAAAACTGTTTTTTTTGATTTATCAATGTCTATGTTTCTATATTAGGAGTGTATTCTTGAGTCAATTTCACTTGATTAGTAGAGATCTGAATTTTCTTACGCTCCTCTCCTCTCCTCTCCTCACGACTTGAGATGGAGGCTTTGTGAGACAAAGTCAAGACAGAGGGCAAATAAGGGTATTTATAGAACAGCCACCGCCCTACGGCGCAATGAAAGACTCGGATTGCTAAGTTGCGCCAGGAAGTTTTGACAGCTGAAGGCACTTGCTAAAGTGCGCTTTTATGCGAGTCATGTACTTCCCTTTTCTCTCTCTCTAGGAGGGGGAGATGAGAAAAAAACGCTTAATATATACGGATACATTTAAAGTTGGCAGGATTTTTTATGTAGATATCTGAACTTACAGGTATTTCTAATGAGTACATACATTATATGAATTTTGTTCTAATTAAATACTCTTTTGACAATTAGTGAAACTTACAAAGTGTGTATAATACACTCGCTGCTGATATGGCAAATGGCTAATAAAATAAGGACAAATATCTTTTTGAGTTAAAAAAGAGAAGAAAAACTATGTTAAATCTATTTAATGTGTGTTCTTGGTGGTCGTCATTATCTTCATGTGTTTTCTTGTTCCAACCAAGATTTTAATCCAAACTTTTAAGAGAAACTCCTCCAAATTTGTTATAACTTCAGCTAAAGATTCCCCACAACGACCCGAAGGCAACCCCAACATTAATTTCACAATTTTTCATCAAATCAAGTAACCCGTTTTAAACCTTCAAGCTTTTTAAAGACCCCATTAATGGTGTTTCGATTTAAAATGAAGAACTCGGACGCATTTCAGTTTTAATCAATAAGGGGGCCGCTCCTGGAGAAGAGAATGGAGATGGGTGGGGTGAAGAAGATGGGTTCGGCGATGGGGTTAGAGAGGAGAGTGGCGGAGGATTTGGTGGTGAGGAGGGAGGAGCTCGGCGACGGCATACTGTGTTAATTGCTTAAGCTTTAGCGCTTACCAATTAGAAGGAATTTAGATGCAGAACCTGCAAAAAGAAGCAATTTTCTTAGACTAAGACTTATTCAAAATGTTAAAAATTATAAGCAGAACATACCGCCATCGAGGAATAGAGAACAAGCTACACATTATACTCCAAAAAGGAAAGAATTAATACGTGGAAAAAACTATCAAAACAATGACTCCCTACCCCCTTATAAAAGAAACAATGACTCTCTCCCCCTTCGGAAAAATACAGAACTATCAATTGCTTAAATTAATTGAGAGTTTTGTAACGGAAAGGTAATTGAATTTGAGAGCTTAAGCTTAAATTAATTGCTTTAATCTTCAATTTATGAGTAGTGATATTGATAAAGAAGAAAAAGAAAATGGTGAAAGTGGAGGAGGCAATGGTGGAAATGGTGGTGGACATAAAGAAGAAGAAGGAAATAAAAAAGACAAAAAAAAAAAAACTATTTTTTGGGCTCTTCACGCGCATATATTGGGTGAAACCCACTCTATGTGCCAACTCATCAAGAAGTACCTAATTGGAACAAAGTTCATGCAATGTACGTACTCATTAGGAACACCCGTAAGTTCAGGTGTCTAAGTGAAAAGGCATGCCAACTTTAAGTGTCTCCGTATGTATTCAACCATAAAAAAATATTCCCAAACCAAAACAATGTGATGAAACCTGTATAACTGCATAATAAGTATCATTTTACATAAATTTTATTACTTAAAAATAGTAAGCTGATAATTCTTTGTTCTTAGCTAGCGTTTGGACATAAATTTGGTTGAAATTTGAAAAAAGAAGTGTTTTAAAAATTGTGTTGAAGAATAGTTTTTGAATGTTGAGATTGTATTTGGACATGCATTTTAGTTGGGAAAAAATTAAAATTTTGTGGGTGGAAGAAAAGATTTTCATCCAAAACTTGAAAAAAAAATCAATTTTTTTTAAAGACTGATCAAATTCCATGAGCAAATAATATTTTCAAAAAAAAGTTTTAAAAAAATATGTCCAAACGGGAGCTTAATTTATTATATAACGATGGTAAATTGTTATAGTTTGTGCATGTACATGAGTTTTGCTGGAAGAGGCTCGGATTAGACGAAAATGGCAGACATACTTCTATAAAATCCCGAATGGAGAAGGGAATAGGAACATTGTGCTGGGCGATTTGGAGCACTCCGAGGTTCGTCGGGACTTCTGGTATTGTAAGCGCATTAGAGTAGAGGAAGTCGAGGGGGCTTACGCGTAAGATGCACAAGGGTAAAGCAACCGGGTCAAACAAAATCCATGTGGAATTTTGGAAGAATGCAGGTAAGGCAGATTTGGAGTGGCTTACTAGGTTGTTCAACGTCATTTTTAGGATGAAGAAGATACCAGAATAACGGAGGTGGAGTACATTGATTTTGTAGTATGAGAACAAGGGCGATATCCAACGTTGCAATAATTATAGGGGGATTAAGCTGCTTAGCCATACGATGAAAGTTTGGGAGAGGGTGGTTGAAATGAGGGTGAGGAACAATGTGTCCATCTCTGAAAACCAGTTCGGTTTCATGTCGGGGCGTTCGACTAGGGAAGCCATTCACCTTGTGAGGAGATTGATGGGACAGTATAGGGAGATGAAGAAGGACTTGCATATGGTGTTCATTGACCTAGAAAAAACTTATTGACAAAGTCCCAAGAAAGGTGCTTTGGAGATGCTCGGAGGCTAAAGGGGTCCTAGTAGCCTATATTAGGGTGATTAAGGACATGTAAGATGGAGCTAACACTCGGGGTAGGACAGCGGGAGGAGACTCGGAACACCTTAGTAGAGTCTGAGGGATCGTACGAAGACGTTTGTGCTTATCCCCTAGAGGTTATAGAGTTTAGGAATGACTTCACGTCTATTTCTCTCTGTCGTGCGATTTGAATTCTCAATGCTAACTGAATTTTTCCTCTCTTCTCTCGCAGATGGCGAGAACACGTGCTTCTTCATCCACTGATCAGCAACCCCAGTCTCCAGCTGCAGCTCCTACGAGGGGCCGAGGATGAGGCCGAGGCCGTGCTAGAGGCTGAGGCAGGGGAAGAGCTCAACCCAGAGTGGCAACCCCAGTGGCGGAGCCTCGGGTAGGGTTTGCTGATAAGGTTCCTGCCCGGAGAGTCCCGGTTGGACTAGATCAGGTTCCCGAGGGGGTCATTGCCACCCCGGTACTCCAGCATGCTCTGGTCCATCTAGTGGGCCTCATGGAGAGCGTTGTTCAGACATGTTTACTTTCTACAGCACCAGCCGTCTCTCAGGTTGGAGGAGGAGCCCAGACTCTCGCTACTCGCACTCTGGAGCAGTTGGCTTCTCAGTTCCAGACCCCAGCACCTCAGATAGCTGGGGCAGTTCAGCCGGATATTGTGGCTCAGGCCGGTGATGGAGCAGCTATGTCTGCTGATGCTTTGTGGAGGTTGGACCGGTTCACCAAGCTGTTTACTACTACTTATAGCGATGCATCTTCAAAGGATCCCATGACTATTTGGATAGCTGCCACGAGGTTCTATGGAACATGGGGATAGTGGAGACCAATGGCGTCGATTTTGCTGCTTTCCGCCTATCAGGTCCCGCCAAGACCTGGTGGAGAGATTATTGTTTGGCTAGACCAGCGGGATCACCTACTTTGACTTGGGCCCAGTTCTCCGATTTGTTTCTGGAGAAGTTTCTACCTATCACTCAGATAGAGGATTATAGGAGGCAGTTTGAGCGTCTCCAGCAGGGTTTTATGACCGTCACTCAGTATGAGACCAGATTCATTACCTTGGCCCGTCATGCTATTATGATACTTCCCAAAGACCGAGAGAGGGTGATGAGATTTATTGAGGGACTGTCTCAGCCGATCAGATTGCAAATGGCGAAGGAGACATGGAGTGATATTTCCTTCCAGGATGCAACCAATGTGGCTAGACGAGTTGAGATGGTTCTATCACAGGGGAGTGGTCAGGGGTCTGACAAGAGGCCCCATCATTTTTGCAGGTTCAGTGGTGCCTCACTAGGGGGCAGGGATTCTTTTGGTAGGGGCCATCCTCCTAGGGCGTTTCAGTCAACACTTCAGGTTTCTCGCAATGCTCCAAGTGGCCGTGGTTCTCACATGCAGTATTCTAATCAGTTGCCCTACAGTGCACCACCAGCTCCTATTAGTGCACCGCCACTCCAGAGTTTTCAGAGTGGTTACTCAGGTCGTCAGGGTCATTTTCAGGGCCAGCAGTTTCAACAACCGAGATCTTGTTATACTTGTGGTGGTCCGGGGCACATTTCTAGATTTTGCCCTCGAGCCTCGAGCAGTTCTAAGCACCAAAGTTCTCGTGCCACGGTTCCCGCACCAGGTGTTCCACCACCCGCTCAGCCATCCAGAGGTGGGGGTGGAGGTATTAGAGGTGGAGGTCAGGTAGTTAGAGGTGGAGGCCAGGTTACTAAAGGTAGAGGTCAGCCATCAGGAGGCCGTCCCAGGGATGTAATTTAGAGTGGTGGGACCCAGCCCTGATGTTATGCTATTCCATACAAACCTGAGTCTTAGGCCTCCGATGCGGTTATCACATGTATGATTTCAGTTTGTAGCAGGGATGCTTCAGTTTTATTTGATCCAGGGTCCACATATTCCTATGTGTCATCTTACTTTGCTCCTTATTTGGTTATGCCTCGTGATTCTCTGAGTACTCCTGTATATGTGTCTACACCGGTGGGTGATTCTATTGTGGTAGATCGTGTCTACCGTTCGTGTGTAGTGGTTATTGGTGGTCTTCAGACCAGTGTAGATCTTCTACTCCTTGATATGGTAGATTTTGATGTTATTTTGGGGATGGAATTGTTGTCACCTTATCATGCCATCCTGGAATGTCATGCCAAGACCGTGATCTTAGCATTGCCGGGGTTGCCTCGACTGGAGTGGAGAGGGACTCCTAGTCATTCTTCCAGCAGGGTTATCTCATATATAAAGGCTCGGTGTATGGTCGAGAAGGGGTGTTTGGCCTATTTGGCCTATGTTCGTGATTCTAGTGCTAAGGTTCCTTCTATGGAGTCTGTGCCCATTGTCTGTGAGTTTCCAGAGGTGTTTCCTGCAGAACTGCCGGGTATGCCACACGATAGGGATATTGACTTTTACATTGATTTGGCTCCGGGCACTCAACCCATTTCTATTCTGCCATATCGTATGGCCCCGCCAGAGTTGAAGGAGTTGAAAGAACAGTTTTAAGACTTGCTTGATAAAGGCTTTATTAGGCCTACTGTCTCGCCTTGGGGTGCGTCAGTGTTGTTTGTTAAGAAGAAATATGGGTCGATGAGGATGTGCATAGATTATCGGCAGTTGAACAAGGTTACCATCAAGAATAAGTATCCGTTGCCGAGGATTGATGATTTGTTTGATCAGCTTCAGGGTGCCAAGGTATTTTCGAAGATTGATTTGAGATTTGGTTAGCATCAGTTGAGGATTAGGGCATCTGATGTCCCTAAGACAGCTTTTTGCACTCGATATGGGCATTATGAGTTCTTAGTGATATCATTCGGGTTGACCAATGCCCCAACAACTTTCATGGACTTGATGAATCGAGTGTTCATGCCTTATTTGGATTCCTTCGTGATTGTCTTCATTGATGATATTTTGATTTATTCCCGCAGCCGGGAAGAGCACGAGCAGCACCTTCGAGTCGTTCTCTAGACTCTGAAGGACAGTTAGTTATATGCTATGTTTTCGAAATGTGAGTTTTGGTTGAGTTCAGTTGCATTTCTGGGTCATGTTGTATCAATAGAGGGTATTCGGGTGGATCCTAAGAAGATTTCAACGGTCAAGGATTGGCCTAGACCCACATCAGCTACAGAGATCTGGAGTTTCTTAGGTCTGGCGGGCTATTACCGTCGGTATGTGGAGGGGTTTTCGTCTATTGCAGCCCCAATGGCCAGGTTGAGTCAGAAGGGTGCCCAATTCAGGTGGTCAAAGGAGCGTGAGGCGAGATTCCAGAAGCTCAAGACGGCTTTGACTATAGCGCCGATGTTGGTTTTGCCCACAGGTTCAGGGCCATATACTGTGTATTGTGATGCATCTCAGGTTGGATTTGTTGCAGTGTTGATGCAGGATGGAAAGGTTATTGCATATGCTTCACGTCATTTGAAGATCCACGAGAAGAATTATCCAGTTCATGATTTGGAGTTAGAAGCCATTGTCCACGCGCTGAATATTTGGAGGCATTATCTGTATGAGGTGTCATGTGAGGTGTTCACGGATCATAAGAGTTTGCAATATTTGTTCAGGCAGAAGAAGTTGAATTTGAGGAAGATGAGTGGTTAGAGATGCTGAAAGACTATGACATCACCATCTTATATCATCCGGGGAAGGCCAATATGGTGGCCGATGCTTTGAGTAGGAAGTTAGCCAGTATGGGTAGTCTTGCATATATTCCGGTCGGGGAGAGGCCGCTTGCTTTGGATGTTAAGGATTTAGCCAATCGGTTCGTGAGATTGGATGTTTCTGAGCCCGGCCGTGTTATAGCTTATACAGTTGCTCGCTCTTCATTATTTGATCGTATTCGATATCGACAGTATGATGATCCTCATTTGTGCGTCCTTAGGGACACGGTGCGGCACGGTGGTGCCAAGCAGGTTACTATTGGTGATGATGGAGTTTTACGGATGCATGGTCGTATTTGTGTGCCCAATGTGGATGGACTTCATGAATTGATTTTAGAGGAGGCCCATAGTTCCCGATACTCCATTCATCCTGGCGCCGCAAAGATGTATCAGGATTTGCGGCAACACTATTGGTGGAGGAGGATGAAGAAGGATATTATTGCATATGTAGCTCAGTGTTTGAATTGTCAACAGGTTAGTACGAGCATCAGAGGCCTGGTGGATTGCTTCAGCAGATTGAGATTCCTGAGTGGAAGTGGGAGCGTATAACCATGGATTTTGTTGTTGGGCTCCCACAGACTCAGAGGAAGTTCGATGTAGTATGGGTTATTGTGGATAGGCTGACCAAGTCAGCACATTTCATCCTTGTGGCAGTTTTATATTCTTCGGAGAGATTGGCAGAGATCTACGTTAGGGAGATTGTTCGTTTTCATGGTGTGCCCGTGTCTATTATTTCTGACCGAGGTACGCCACTCTAGAGTTTTCAGAGTGGTTACTCAGGTCGTCAGGGTCAGTTTCAGGGCCAGTAGTCTCAACAGTCGAGATCTTGTTATACTTGTGGTGGTCCGGGGCACATTTCTAGATTTTGCCCTCGAGCCTTGAGCAGTTCTTAGCACCAGGGTTCTCGTGCCATGGTTCCCGCACCAGGTGTTCCACCACCCGCTCAGCCAGTTAGAGGTGGGGGTGGAGGTGTTAGAGGTGGAGGTCAGGCAGTTAGAGATGGAGGCCAGGCTACTATATGTAGAGGTCAGCCAGCAGGAGGCCGTCCCAGGGATGTAGTTCAGAGTGGGGGGGCCCAACTCCGATGTTATGCTATTCTATCCAGGCCTGAGGCTGAGGCCTCCAATGCGGTTATCACAGGTATGGTTTCAGTTTGCAGCAGAGATGCTTTGATCTTATTTGATCTAATGTCCACATATTCCTATGTGTCATCTTACTTTTCTCCTTATTTGGTTATGCCTCGTGATTCTCTGAGTACTCCTGTATATGTGTCTATATCGGTGGGTGATTCTATTGTGGTAGATCGTGTCTACCGTTCGTGTGTAGTGGTTATTGGTGGTCTTCAGACCAGTGTAGATCTTCTACTCCTTGATATGGTAGATTTTGATGTTATTTTGAGGATGGATTGGTTGTCGCCTTATCATGCCATCCTGGACTGTCATGCTAAGACCGTGATCTTAGCATTGCTGGGGTTGCCTCGATTGGAGTGGAGAGGGACTCCTGGTCATTCATTCAGCAGGGTTATCTCATATATGAAGGCTCGGCGTATGGTCGAGAAAGGGTGTTTGGCCTATTTGGCCTATGTTCGTGATTCTAGTGCTAAGGTTCCTTCTATGGAGTCTGTGCCCATTGTCCGTGAGTTTCCAGAGGTGTTTCCTGCTGACCTGCCGGGTATGCCACCCGATAGGGATATTGACTTTTGCATTGATTTGGCTCCGGGCACTCAACCCATTTCTATTCTGCCATATCGTATGGCCCCGCCATAGTTGAAGGAGTTGAAAGAACAGTTGCATGACTTGCTTGATAAAGGCTTTATTAGGCCTAGTGTCTCGCCTTGGGGTGCCCGGTGTTGTTTGTTAAGAAGAAAGATGGGTTGATGAGGATATGCATAGATTATCGGCAGTTGAACAAGGTTACCATCAAGAATAAGTATCCGTTGCCGAGGATTGATGAATTATTTGATCAGCTTCAGGGTGCCAAGGTATTTTCGAAGATTGATTTGAGATTTGGTTACCATCAGTTGAGGATTAGGGCATCCGATGTCCCTAAGACAACTTTTCGCACTCGGTATGGGCATTATGAGTTCTTAGTGATGTTATTTGGGTTGACCAATGCCCCAACAACTTTCATGGACTTTTTGAACCGAGTGTTCAGTCCTTATTTGGATTCCTTCGTGATTGTCTTCATTGATGATATTCTGATTTATTCCCGCAGCCGGGAGGAGCATGGGAAGCACCTTCGAGTCGTTCTCCAGACTCTGAAGGACAGTCAATTATATGCTATGTTTTCGAAATGTGAGTTTTGGTTGAGTTCAGTTGCATTTCTGGGTCATGTTGTATCAATAGAGGGTATTTGGGTGGATCCTAAGAAGATTTCAGCGGTCAAGGATTGGCCTAGACCCATATCAGCTACAGAGATCCGGAGTTTCTTAGGTCTGGCGGGCTATTACCGTTGGTTTGTGGAGGGGTTTTCGTCTATTGCAGCCCCGATGACCAGGTTGAGTCAGAAGGGTGTCCAGTTCAGGTGGTTAGAGGAGTGTGAGGTGATCTTCTAGAAGCTCAAGACGGCTTTGACTACAGCGCCAGTGTTGGTTTTGCCCACAAGTTCAGGGCCATATATTGTGTATTTTGATACATCTCGGGTTGGACTTGGTGCAGTGTTGATGCAGGATGGCAAGGTTATTGCATATGCTTCGCGTCAGTTGAAGATCCACGCGAAGAATTATCCAGTTCATGATTTGGAGTTAGCATCCATTGTCCACGTGCTGAAGATTTGGAGGCATTATCTGTATGGCGTGTGATCACGCTTAACTATGTCTTGTAGAAGACTAAGCGGGCGTTGCAAATATAATCCGGGGT